>PVLC010014918.1:0-38730 GCA_004027655.1 Graphiurus murinus
AAATTCCAAGTATGCAATACAGAGTAATGCAAGGAGAAAAGCCATGGCAGGAAATGGGGCAGCCATGGTTTTCCAGTTAAACTGCAGAATGTAGCTATGTCCCTAACACACCTTGTGGAAATGTGTGTGTCCTCATTAATAAGGGATTTATGAACTATTGTTCTATTATAATTTGAATTTTTGAACAACATTCTGCTGCTAATTCATCTTTATATTCATATTCATAATATTTCATTACAGTAAGCACAATAAGAACCTTATATATTTTGGAGAAGCTGAAAAAAGTATAGATCTAAGCTTCTTGTTTACATGTAAACTTTAACAAAATATTTAATTTTGTCCATTACAAAATGGAATTAATATTTATTTCAGAAGATTACCTTTCTTTATAAATGTACTCGGTGCTTATTTAGACATAAGTAAATGGTAATTTTGCTTTCATTAAACTTGAATAAAGAAATGAATCAATGCTAGTTTAGGCAGAATTTCTTGTGCACAGGCTCTAATACACTAATACACACGACATATTCTAGAAGTGGCAAAAATGTTTGCAATTAAGATGCAAAATATTTTAAAAGGGTAATGAAGCTGGGAAATAGATAGGCTCCAGAATAGAGTGAGGTCATATCGTTAAATGAATTCCAAACTAAATTATTTGGAATTTTTATTCTAAGTAATGGGCAACTATGGGAAGTATTGTAGTTGAACAACATTCTATTTAGATTTCTGATTTAGAAATAGCTGTTGGGAAACAGTGAGAAAGCTGACTTTGAAAATGTTGATTCTTCCAAGAGTCCAAGAAGTCTAGATGGGTATACTAGTATTGGGGATGACACTGAGTAGTCAGATGGGCAGGACAGTTTAGATGCCATTGGGACAGGACTTGACAGATTCATGTAGGGGAATGGTAGAGAAGGAACTAAGGATGACACCAAGAATTCTACTATATTTAAAATGTGTTGATGTTCCCTAGGACAGAAATAATTCATATGCCTATATAAACTTGATGGACTTCCATTGAACAATGATAATGATACAGCATAAAAATATAACTATCATTTACTAGGCACCTAAACTGCCACTTGCTTTATGCCATTTAAACTTCATATTGCTCATTTGAAGTAGATACTATTTCCACTTTACATGTAACAAAAACGAAGCCCAGAAAAACTAAGTATTTTTTCTCAAAATCAGTGAGAAGCACTAGAATTTGAGCACATATCTGAGTCTAAAGATGATGTCCAGCCAGGCACAGTAGTGCACATTTATAATCCTGGTATTTGGGAAGCTGAGACAGGAGAATCACAGGTTTGGGACTAGCCCCAGAAACTTAGGAGGCTCTTAGTAACTTAGTGAGATCCTATTTCAAATTAAAAAATAAAAATAGGGCTGGAAGTATAAAAATAGGGCTGGGGGTGTAGCTCAGAGATAGAATGCGCCTGAGTTCAATATCCAGTACCAAAAAAATAAAAAGATTATATCCTTAAAATATTTTCTGCATCATCATTAAAGATTTGGAGTATTAACCAAATGAGGAAAAATCAAAGCACATGGAAATATTTAGCCTAGGGAAGTAATAACTGGGGGGTCACAAAGTAGTGCCAATATATGAAGCCTTTTTATAAATGTGATGAACTGCTTTTTTTTTTTTTCTTTTACTAGAAGACAAAATGATCGATAGTTTGGACTTAGACTGAGGTCAAAGCAACACTAGTGAGTTATTAAAAAGAATTCACTAAGTTAAGAAGCTGAAAGGCATTAGAATTCAAATAAGAATTAAAGAGATTAAAATTTTATTTGGGAGGAATGGTCTACATAAAGTTAAAAACTATCCTACTCTGTAAGTATTCTGTCTCTGAGAATACTACTTTATGGAAAAGCACAGGAGGAAATGAGTGGTTATTTTTGCTTTAGAAATTGTTAGTGTTATGTACATTTTACTTAAAATTATGCAAGAGTATATTGTGCTGTTAGACAGGAAGGAAATAGCCTTAATGTCGATCAGAAAACAAACAAAAAATCCCACTGCGGCTGCAAAATAACTCAAAATGAATATGAACAGGCAAGGCACAGAGGAAAAATTACAAGTGGGCAATAAATATATTATAAATATCTGAATATTATTAATCAAAGTAAAGGAAATTAGTAATATTAAAACATTTATTTATTAAAACTGAAAATATTTTTAACTTTTGATATTGTCATCTAGGGTGAGGGAAAATATCTTCTGATGAGAATATTAATTGGAAATAATTGTAAGTTTTGAATAGCAAGTACTGTATTGATAATTTTGCATATTTTTATCCATGAATTCATCACAGTTATCATATAAACTAATGTTATGAATTTTATTGTTCAGACAAGGAAATGGAGCCACATAGAATCAGACTGTGATTAAATGGGTAGCTTGACTTTAATCACTCTATTGCTTCCTGGAGAAAGTTTCATATTTTCTTAGTAATGAGTTCAATTTGAAAACCCTCTAAACCCAGCAATTCCAGAATTTGTCTTCATGAAGTGAGTAAATTATAATAAAAATTGATGTACAAGTATAAACATTTTATTAGTATATGTTATAGTAAAAAATCAGAAATGGCTTAGTATCCCATTAAGAATAGTTGATTTTATCAATGTGTGGATCCAATCTGTAGTACAATACTTAGAAAAAAAATTAATTACATGGGGGATAATTATCATGTGTTGAATTAGTAAGCAAATTTACAGAAGAATTTACATGACATAATTTATAATCCTTATAAACAGAATCCTATATAAACATGCACAAGCACATACACACATAAGTCCGTGAAATGCTTGAAAAAGTGTTCACAGAAATGTTACCATGTTTATTTATGGGTGTTTAGTATATTTGGGATATTGAATTGCATGTCTATTCCAATTTTTCTATAGTGAATATGTAAAAAAAAAGGTCTTTCTGCAAAATGACAACTTTGACACGTGATTCCTGATGACAGTGGAGGGAGAGTTGAGTATGTCCATCAGAAACTTTGTCTGGAGAGAAAAAGTATAACTCAGTCATCTGTGTAAAAATCTGCATCTTTTAACAAGCAACTGAACTTTCAGTCAAGGACAAAGAAGACTTTCATGTAAGTTGTACTGAAAGGAGTAAACAATAGAAAGGAGACTCTTCATTTCCCACTAATGTATCTTCTAACACTTGCTTTTAGTGGTTCTGAGAGTCTAATCCCTCTTTGTCCTAAATGATAGCAGCTTCACAGCTTCCTGTGGTGGACAGATTGTTCTAAAACCTCACAGTTTTAATAGTGAGAGCGATCTTTCCAGAGAATCCATTCTAAAGGCTCCCCCTCAATTTCCTCCTAGTCAATCTTCCCTGAATCATGCTAATTATCGATTGTTTCTAACCTTTGCAGACTGACTCATTCCTTTAGGTTTTTATGGCTTTAGACATTTTCTTCAGAGTATAATTCATTTGTATACTTGTCACCTTAGTTTGACTTCTTTGTGTTCACTCCACTTGATTCATATTTATTTGTTTTCCCATACTGCTTCTAGCTTTTGTTCTAGGTTAGCATCATTTTAAATATCTTTTAGAAAATGTGGTAACTGGTTAGACTGCTATAGTTCATACATTGTTAGCTTTTTGGTTTTGAGAAAATGTACCCAACATATGAACATAATAAGTTAGCCTTCACTTTGTTTAGTAAAAAGAAACATGAGCAATTATTTTCCATGGATGATTAGAATGCTTTGTGGTGAAGCTGATTAACCTTTTAGGCTGATGTTTCACCAGACAGTATGATATTCTGCCTGAGTCCATGACCCATGAGATTTTCCCATAGGTTGTCATGAGGAAGAGGAAGAGGAAGAAGGACTGTGTGGGGAGGAGGCAGAGGGCCTGTTTCTTTGCTTTCACTACACTACATGAATTCTGCCTTTCTAGAAAATACAGCACAGGCTCTAGAGCTGGATAAGCCTGACTGTATGGCCAGATTGCCGCCTACCAGCTGTATGACCATAGGCACATTGCTTAAAGCCTTACAACCTTTGTTTCTTATTTATAAGAAGGTGATATGTTCTTCTAAAGGGTATCATGACAACCCCTAGACACTAATGTAGATCTTGTTTCTTTTTTTCTCTTTGTACTTTACACAATTTTAAATGTTCATTTCATTCCAAATGAACAATATTTTTCAGGAAATGATATTAACTTAGTTCATGTGTGATTAGCATCATTATAATACTTTTCCTCTAATATTTCTCACTTGAAAAATGATATACAGTAAGCAAAAGTAAAATATAACTAAGGACTCATATATCTATCTTAATTAGTAGAACTGTCACAGTACATAGACCTGCCATCTGATGCTTTCCAGCTATGACATAGATTCATCCTTTTATTCTTTTGATGCTGTAATTAAGAATGCCAGATTGTACAAGATGGGCATGGTGGAGCATGCCTATAATTCCAGAGAACTGAGAGTCTGAGGCTGAATAATTTTAAGTTCAAAGCCAGACTGGGCAACTTAGTGAGACCCAATCTCAAAATAAAAATGGCAGTGGATGTATCCCAGTGGTAGAGTGTCAGTGGGTCCAATCACACATTTTCTTCACTTTCCTTGTACATAGTTGGCCATTTGGTGACATGCTGTAGTATTGTCTGCTAGTTACATCTGTGGGATTTGTGGCAGGCAGACCTAGGCTTTATCCCAGGAGCTATCACATATATTATGTCATTGAGTAAATTATGTACTCTAAGTTTAGGTTCTTCACCTATAAGAAGGTCATAATAGTCTATACATGGTTATTTTGATAATTTGTTTAGATAATGTTAAAAAAGCACTTAGCACAAAGCTAATCACCTTAAGGACTCAAATTTTGTTATTTTGTTACCATCACAATTCAGCTTAAAAGGCCAAAGTGAATATATCTAATATGTAAATGAACATGACCAAACATGAAATAAATACCGAGGTAGGCATGAAAGAAGTTCCCCATGGACTGCAATAATGCCAATTGCCAAATAAAAACTTGCCCTTTGTCTGATCATGCAGAAATCATTGTTATGTTGTGCAAGGCAATTTAAATAAGAAGCTGATGTACAACAGTAATGTTTTACTTCTCCAGCTAAACGATGGTAAATTGCATGGTACAGATGGCCAATCTATTATCCTGAATCTTTAAAAATTTGTATAATCAACTGAAGAGTATGAACAGAGGAGGAAAACTTAAGGAAATCTTTGGACTGGAGATTAGTATGGGGAACACAAAACAGTTGTGACATAGCAAGGCAAAAATAGATTTGTTTTCAGAAAATTCGTTCAGATGGAGGAAAACATGTGGGGTTATATATAACATAAAATAGAGAAAGTATTATTTCTGGGTACCATGGAACTAAAAAAAGAACTTTATTTCACTTTTCTCCCAGTCTACCACCCAGTGGAATTTAAAAATATTATTGGTTAATATCATTACTGACGAATGTCATAGCTTTGATTCTATGAGAAATAGGCTCAGGCAAATTTTAATATTCAGGAAGAGACATTTGGTCAACATCCATGGAAAGGAGGGAAAGGAAGCCTGACTGAGCTTCTTCATAACAACTGAATAAATCAAGTTGTTATGCAGATCTAATAGCCTCAGCTAACATAGAGGGAGCTCTTGAACTAAAATAGCCCCAAGGATCCCTTTCTCTAGCTGAAATGGTTGCGTCTTTGTAACCCTACTTCAGTCAGTTCTTGCATTGGGGCTACTCCAAAGTGTGTGGCCTTGGACACCACATTTCCCTGCAGCTGAGACAATCCCTGAAGCCCCACAGGTTAAGGCTGTCCATTGGGAGCATTCCCAGCTACTAGAGCACTAAATCCTTCCTTGAAGTTGAAGCTGAATGATGCATCTTCATATTCACTACAGGGACCCATAGAATTCCCCCAAATTCTTTACTTTACAACTGTGCACTGGAGGTTTACACCTACTCTGTTTCTGATATTTGGGGAAAAATGAGTGACTTTTGCAAACTCATGAATGAGTTCCTGTTTCCCTATAATTTTTGAACTACTTTTTCCCATAGACATCTAACATACCCCTTCTTTAACAAAATCTTAGCTCTGCCAATCTAGGCTCCTAACCATACCAATGACAATCTCAAGGGCACTTGAGAAGCTCATACTACAGGAGCTCCATCCCTCCTTATCTGCAATACTAATTCCAAGTCCAGTAGCATCCCCTCTTTTACTTTCTCTCTGCTTTGAGTTTACAAAGTTCCACTCCAGTGCTGTTTTCCTATTAAAACAAACAAAACCAACCAACAAACAAAACAAAAGCAAAACCCTTTCTCCCCAAAGTTCTGTTCTAGAATTTTTCCACATTAGTAGCTATTTCCTTAAATTGAAGACATAATTTCATTCCAAGTTTTCATTTCCTTTCTCTCTCCTCTCTAACCAGTGTTTTGCTAGAAATATAAACACATTCTCTTTTATTGTGTCTTGCTTTTAGTTTTATCTTCTCTTAGCAAATAAACTGAATTCTATGTCACAAAAGTGATAGTAGGTAGCTGATCAAAGAAGTAAAAATTTTTTACCCTTTGAACTCTAGATGGGTGTTGAGGGAACTATGTGTTTTTTTTTTTAATTTTAAAAACATAATTTTCTTGTGAGTGCTTTCCACTAGTTTGTGATTATTTCGGTCAGTTCTTGTAGCTTCCATTATTCTTATTGGAAATCTTGTTCAATATCACCTTTCTCAAGCCTTTGATATTTTCGGGTCCTCTTTTGCTTATTGAGTCTCAGAGAATAAAACTAAAACATAATATTGTAACATTTTCTAACTATATCAACACATAATTAAGTTTATTTTTCAGTTCTTTCTCCTATCTCAGAAGAAGTTTGTTTCCTCTGAACACATATTCTTTTATGAATTAGCTTTCAGAACAAAAATGATCAAGGAGAGAAATAAAGAATTAACAGTTTGCTTACTTTTCTCCCCTGAAAGTGAGTTGAAGTCCAACAAATATTTTTATTACATGATTCCTTTATCTACTTCTAATCTGCCCTTAATAAAATAATGTTTATTTTTAAAAAACATAATACTTAATATTTCCTGATATATCAGCACCAAAGTTGCATTGAGGTAAGATAGAAGAAATAAAAGAAACAGGCTGAAAGGAGATAGGAAGGTAGAAAAAAAATATACCTTTAATTAAGAAGCCTGGTGCTAAAGTTGCTCATATCTTACTCCCCAAAACAGTTTTCTCTCACAGGCCTGTCTCCCAAGTTCCTAGGAAATTTTTAAATCTTAAAGTTATCAAACAAACAAAATTCAAACTATAATTACTCTGTAAGCTGTTAACATGACAAATATGATATCTTAAGAAACCTATAACTTGGGGGAATTTTCAGCTTATCTGTCGATCAGGTGATGGAGATCACAACCATCTAAAGATACTGAAAACAACCAGAGCATCATAAACTATTTTGTGGTCACCAGACTAATGTAATCTTCATAAACCTTCTCATATCCACCTGTCACCAAGTTTCTTTTGAAAGAAGACTCATGGATCCCCCAAATGTATCTCTCTTATGAACTAGGCTTCATTCTCCCTTGAATATGCATTTCTTAATTTCCTAAATAAACTTCTATTTATGTCTCTGATTAGTGCATGCTGAAATTATTTTCAATTAAGTAAGCCAAGAGCCCCTTTGATCTGAGTTGAATTCTCCTTTCTAAGGACTTCCTAGACCCTTCATGGAATCAACACTTTTCCCACGACAGCATCAGATATTTGGTGTTGAGTGTGCCCAGTTTTATTGGATTCCAAGGCTATATACAAATTATGCAGTCTACATGTCCCATTTAATTATCAACTACTGATGACATAAAGCATTTATAGGTATCAAAACTGACTGGTTCAAATGCCTGCATCATTGAGAATAAAAATTTAATCTATCTATGGATAATATTTGAAAAGTGTCTAATCTTTGGCTTTGGAAAATATTCATTTTATGACTAAGCAATCCTATAGTAGTCAAACAGCTTTACTTGCTCAATTGTACTTCATAATCCTGCACTCGTAAGTGATAAAGTTCAATATGACAAATTAAAGGCCATTTTTGGATTAATCCAGATAGAGATAGAGATTGTCCTTAGAAACTTGGGGAAAATATTATAATCCTAGAGCAAGACCAAAATTATAATAGGACTATAATACATATATAAAAATTCAGTCTTCAGAGTCTATTGTACTTGGTAAAAGTTAATTTTCTTTCTTAATTTCCATAATACCTCTTTAATGCCAATCTCTACCTCATATAATTTTAAGGCTTTGCTATTGTGGATCATTTAAAAAAATGCAAATATCTCAAAGTATATGTATTTTGGATTTGCTTGTTAAATAATTTATATAGATATACTATTTTTACTCACATAATTATCCATATATTTATAATATGTTTTAATATTCAAATTAAAAGGGAAATTTAAAAGAGAACTAAAAATTTCACTAGCAAGTAGAGTAACAATTTATTTCAGTGAAATAAAACATTGAAGACTGAGGATAGTGTGTGAATTGGGTAATTTAAGACCAGAAAGAGAGACATAATCTGTGAGTTGTGTAAACCCTTGGTACACACAGATAACTTTCTGTGGCATCTTAAGTTACAAGATTTAATTTTATATGGGATGTAAATTCTACCAATGAAAAGCTATTTTAAATCTTAAACAAGAGCAAAATGTGCTGGTTCCTTTACACAATGGAGTCAGTGTTCTACAGAGAAATAGATTGAAAGGATATCCCCTGTCTCTTAATAAGAAATTAACTCAAGTGATTTATGGAAGCTAAATCCCATAATCTTGAACTGGATTAAAGGCTTAAATGTAAATCTTAAAACTACTTAGGAGAAAACATAGGGAAAATATCATCTACATTGGTCTTGACAATGATTTTTTGGTTATGACATCAAAAGCAGAGATTTTAAAAAAAGCAAAATAAATAAGTGGGGTTATATCTAACTAAAAAGCTTTTGCAAAGCAAAAGGAAATAACAACATTAAATGAACCTATGGTATGGAAGGAAATATTTGCAAACCATTTATCTGTTAAGTGGTTAACATCTCAGATACATAAGGGCACATGCAACTTAAAGCAAAACAAAACTCATAATTTAAATGGACAAAGAATCTAAATAGATAAAAGACATGATTCCAAAGAAGATATACAAATGACTAACAGGCTTATGAAAAAATACCCAGTATCACTAATCACCAGGGAAATGCAAATAAAAAACACTATAAGATACCACTTCATACCAGTTAAGATGAATATTATCAAAATTGCTAGTGATACTAAGTGTTAGCAAGGATGTGAGTAAAAAGAAAATCTTGTACATCGTTGGTGAAAATGTAAATTGGCAAAACCACTTTCTGTAAAACAGTATAGAGATTTCTCAAAAAATTAAAACTAGAACTATCAAAAATTCCAGCAATCACACTTGAGGGTACATAACCAAATAAATTGGAATTAATATGTCAAAAAATTATCTACATTGCCACATTAATTGTATTATTCACAATGACAATGGAAAGTTACCTATGTGTCTGTAGATAGATGAATGGTTAAAGAAATTTGGATATATATATGTATATATATATATGAAGAGAGATATAAATATATATGATATGATATATAAAAGATATGATACAGTATATATAAAACAAAAGAAACCCTCTCAATCTAGAGGACATTATGCTAAGTGAAATAATTCATATAGACAAAGGCAAATATGCACATGACGTACATTCTCAATCTTATCAAAGTCAATCACTAAGCAGAACATGAGAAGAAGGGAGGAGGGTGGGAATGGGGTGGGAATTGGGGAAGGGTTAAATGAATGCTGTGTGCATGTATGCCTCTACCAGCTTGTACCTCATTAAGATGTATGATTACAATATACCAATGAAAAAAGAATTAAAAAAGAAAAAGACAAATATGGTATGACCTCACTTACATATGGATTTAAGAAGACGTAAACTCATAGAAACAGAGTAGAATGGTGTTTGACAGAGACTGGAAGAGGATGAAATGTGAAGCTATTAGTCAAAGACTTTAAAGTTTCAGTAATAAGATGCACAAACTCTGGGAAAATAACATACACAGTGAATATGGTAAATAATATCTTATTGTTTACTTGGGATTTGGTAAGAGAATAGTTCTTACATATCTTTACCCTTTCCTCCCATATGAATGGCAACTAACTGGTGATGGATGTGTTAATTAAATTGACTGTGGAAATCTTTTCACAATAGGATATATCAAATCATCATGTTTTACACTTTGAATATGTTCTTTTTTATTTTTGTTTTTTGTATTGGGGGTTGAACCCAAGGGCATTCTACCTTTGAGCTATAAACCTAGCCCTCCTCTCCTTTTTTAAAAAAAACTGGGCCTTGCTAGTTTGTTCAATCTCTTTCTGTGTTGCTAAGATTCTCCTCAAACTTGGGATCCTCATGTTTCAGCCTTCCAAGTATTGGGATTACAGGTGTGAACCACCATACCTGGCTGAATATATCTAATTTTTATTAGTCAATAATACTCAATAAAGCTGGGCTGGAAATTTTTCTTTCTTTTTGTGGTGCTTGGGATTGAATCTATCTAGGCACATTCTCTTTTTTTTTTTTTTTTTTTTTTTTTTTTTTTTTTTTTTTTTTCTGTACTGGATATTGAACTCAGGGGCATTCCATCTCCGAGTCATACCTTCAGCCCTATTTTTTATTCTTTATTTTTTTGAAACAGGGTCTCACTAAGTTGCAGAGGGCCTCACTAGGTAGCTGAGGCTGGCTGCGAACCCAAATTCTCCAGTCTCAGCCTCCCAAATGCTGCGATTACAAGGGTACACCACCATGCCCAGCTTGGCACATTCTATTTCTAAAGTATACTTCGAGCTTTATATATATATTTAATATATATATTTAATTTTGAAAAAGAGTATCGCTAGGCATGAAGAATCTTGCTGATTTGCTGTATTTGGTCTTGAAACTCTCATTCTCTTTTCTCAGCCTCTCAAGTACTGGGCCACAATTCCTAGATGAGCTGGAAACCTTTTGAAAAACAACATACTATGATTAGTGTACTAGGAAATGATAATTTGCTATGCAATTTTTAACAAAAACCTTTGCTTACAGGGTACACAGGTTGAAAAACTAAGCTTATAATTTGGTAAGTTTTGTTATTAATCAAACAATTTTGTTACATATGCTGTATACTTTCACAGATTATTACCTTTTAAAGTTATAATAGTCATTAAAATTTAGCATAAAATAAACTTGCCATAGAGTCATTTCAATCACAAGTAGTAAACCAAGATTTTAGAAAACAAAGATCTAGTCTATAGCTATATGACCCTGAATGTACCCCATTTTGTGTGGTTTAATTTTTAACTAATTGTCATACATGATCAAAATAAAATCTATAGACCACTGTTTTTGTGAGCTCTGTTTTCTTCCCATTCTGAATATTGTTAATGCTCTGTCATTGCTTGTTGGGTCTCATTCTTTCATCTCTTCTTTTCATTACTTAACTCTTACTCATCCAATCTCAGCTCAAAAGACACATTTTTTAAAAAGCCTTTTCTGATCTTCGGAAGTTATGTATTTTACTCTCCTATGTTCTTTCTAATTTATATTCACAGTACTTAAATACAGTTGTCGTGCCTTGCCTAGATGTAGAAAAAAGTGAGCTGTGTATCACATATCCAGGGGAAAGGGATAAAGTTAGATTAAAGAAATAAAAAACGTGGAAAGAGGAACAATAAAGAAGGAAAGAAGAACAGTAGCTTTAAACCTAAAAACTGCATGATCACCCTCCCCTTCACTCTGAAGGCCCGTTTTCCACCGAGCCTAAATTCTTAAAAGATCTAATAAATTTTAGAGTACTATAAGTCCAGTTTATTGGTACATATATATTCTGTTAGCTTACAAAATGTATTCTTAGACTGATTCATCAATTAGATAAGGCCAACCTGAAGGTTCTAAGTGCTATGTAGATTCTAAGTAGAACCATATCACCATCACCTGCTCTGTGTACCAATCAAAGAAATTAGACTGACATCATCCCACATATTTACTGCTTGCTCATCATTTACAAGTTTCCTATAAAAGAAGAACCATACTCTTTGAGAGGGTATATCCCCATCTCTCTGTCTCTCTCACTCTGGAGATGACCCACATTCTCCCTTGAATGTGTATTTCTTACTTTGTTAAATAAATCTGTCTAAAAGGCTACTATTTGTCTTGGAAATTCTAATATGTATTTTTTTTATTAATTTCTCTGATGATTTGTTTATTATCTACTTCCTCTCAAAAAACTTGAGTCTCTGGTGCAAGAAGGTATGGCCCATGAGTCCCTAGTGCTGGCAGCCTCTGCCATGTAGTAGATGTTTGCTGCATATTCTAGACATGTGCAAATAAGTGAATTGTCCTTAAAAACTTTATCATGGATACTGGTGTGGTGGCACATGCCTGTAATCCCAGTGCTTGGGAGGCTGATATAGGAGGATTGCAGGTTAGCATCAGAAATTTAGTGAAATCCTGTTTCAAAATAAAATAAGGTGGGGGCATAGCTTGGAGGTAGAATGGACTTGGTTTCAACCTTCAGTGCCCAAAACAAAACAAAAACAACAACAAAAATTTTATTGTGAATGATCAACAATTCAAGAACTAGTATTTGGGAAACTTGAATTGGATTAACCTTTTTCTTTCTACAGATAACAAAACTAAAGCCATAAAATGTGAAACTATTATTCTTAGATTCTAGTTCTGAGACCAGAAATTAGATATTTTCATTCCTAATCCAAACATATTAATACTCTCATGTTGAATCAGTGTTTATGCCATATTAATTTCCTGGGATATGTTCTATCTCACTAAATCAATTCTCAACCTCTCCATTCCAGAAACTATTTTACCTTCAGAGTTTTGTGGTGCATGAAGTTTATGTTCTTTTTAAACAAAGTAAAATAAATGTATAAATACAAAATTGGGTATCCAATTGAAAAGGTGTAGTTGAATATACCAAATATAATTGAAACATCAAGAGCACTATAAATGATTTAACTAATGTCCTTACAAAGAAATCCTAAGACAAAAAATATATACCTGGATCTCCTTCTAGCTAGATTTCAATAATGACTGACACCATTAAAAAGCCTTCTAACTTGATAGAAGGGGTCCTATGACAGGGCAAGTTGAAGAGGAAAGAAACAGTGGTCTTAAGTAAAATTTTTAAAACAACTTTAGCAAATATGATCATAGTATTCAATGGTCTTCCAGGGCCTTGGAAGGAAATAACAAAAATGAGGAGCCTTTTGAATTAAGCTCTATTGGCTTAATAATAGATACTCTTATGCTTATATCTTTTGTATAACAGCTCTTGAAATTTGCTCTCCTTGACCTGCTTTATTTGTTCCTACTGTATATTTTGTATAATCAGTAAATTAAATATATCAGACTACCAAATTCCTAACACTATGTTACTAGCTGGTCCACTATTTTATACCACTCCCTAATATTTATTTAGCTTTCTTTCCTTTGAGATTGTATCCACTTGTAGAGAGAGAGAAAAAAAAATACCCTGAACTTTGAACATTGCAAATATTCTCTGGAGAGATTTTTAAACTACATACCAAGTTCAAAACATTCATTGCTCTTACAGCTTAAAATGGCACACTAGGGTGTTATCAGTGCTCCATTGCTACATGTTTTTATGCTCAACATCTCACAGGAGAAGGGTTGATTCTACGGAGTATAGAGGAGTATCCAGTGGGGGAGCAAGGGGAACTCTCCACTGAACTAGCAGGGTCCTTGGATCACTTCAGGGAAAATAATTTCATCAAGAGGCAGTGAGAGAATAAGGTAGGATAGAAGAAATAAATATGTAGGAAGGAGACATAAAGGAAGAACAGAGAAAATGTGACTTTAATATGGAAGTCTGTGGCAAAATACCCTAATACCTTTACTCCTGAAGCCAGGACTATCACCCTTTCTCCACAGACAAGCCTGCTAGTCTCAAGTTTCTGAGATATTTATAAATATTTACCAATTTCCCTGAGCATTGTTGACTATCCTCAAAGAAGCATCTATTGACCAGGCACAGAGAACACACAAAAGATTCAAAAGGTGGCCAGACACCATAGTCTCTAGTATTTTACTAGTATAGAGCAAATACTATTAGTTATCCCAGTTAGGAATAATTAAGCAGAGATATCTGTTGATCAGACAGCAGAGGTCACACAAAAGATATGGAAACATGATTGGGCCAACAAAACAGGAAACCTGTTCACTTATGATAATCTCTTTGGGCACTGTTAACTATCTCACCTGAGTAGTTTAAACAGAAGAGATACCTATGAATAAGACTATGAGGGCTCCATCAGGACTGGAAGATGACCAAAACACCTTACATGATACTGTGACTACCAGACTGACATCATCTTCACACACCTCCTCCTGCCCACCTCTCACAAAAGTCTCCTTTAAAAGAGGAGCCATGAACCCCTAAGTGCACCCTTTAATTTGGAGATGGCCTACACTCTCCCTTGAGTGTGGGGTCCTCTCGATGAAAAGGGGGCCCCTACCCCGATCTCCCTGGAGCGTCTACCCCGAGAGGGGGTTCCCCGCAGAAAAGGAAGGTCGCGCCGAAATGAACACATGGTGGGGACTGAGCATGGGAGAACTCAGCCGTTTATTACATGAGGGGCAAGGTGTTATATAGGGCAGAGCGAGGGGAGTGTCTTCGTGTAGGGCCAATCAGCGTAGAGGTCATCTTGATCACACCTCTTTGGCCTAATCCAAAAAGCTGATCCTATCAATGGCTTGATCATGCTGAGGAGACATCCCTCGTCTAATCCTGGTCTCTGGTAAACAGCCTTAGGTCTCCACCCTCGCCACTCCCTCTTTGTGCCATCTTTGATGTATTTTCGGGCGGGGCTACCGCCTTCTCTCTGGGGATCTTTCCCCACACTTGAGTGTATATTTCTTACTTTCCTAAACAAATCTGTGTCTATGACTGTCTAGTGCTGAAATTCTTTTCTTGAAATGTAAGCCAAGGACACTGCTGTCCTGAGTTGCATTCTCGTTTCTCTCCACTGTGAACACCTACAGACCCTTCAGGGAAACATCTTGACTCCCATGACAAGAGATTTAATTAGAAAAGCAAGAAATACCCATTCAAGGGGGAATGTGGGCCACCTCCAGAGTGAGAAATGCCCTTTGGGAATGCATGGCTCTGTGTGTGTGTGTGTGTGTGTGTGTGTGTGTGTGTGTGTGTGTGTGTGTTACTAGGGATTGAACTCAGGGACATTCTAGACTTGAGAGTTCACCTAGCTCTTTTTTATTTTTTGTCTTTGAAACAGAGTCTTTCTAGGTTTCTGAGAGTCTTGCTGCATTGCTGAAACTCTGGCCCTGACCTGTGATCTTTCTGTTTCAGCCTCCCAAGTTTTGGAATTAAGCATGTGTGGCCTCATGGTTGTTCTTTCACAGGAAACTTAGAAGATGAACAAATCACCTAAATTATCTCATCCTCCTGTCAGCATTCTTATAGTCATAATCTAAAGAACTGATACGTAACTTAGAGTAAGAAAGGTTTATTTGCTCAAGGTTCAGTCCAGGTGAGGCTGGGGACCAAGGACCTCAGGGTATGGTGGAAGAAAGCAGATAGAGGGAGAGCACATGGGCTGAGCCTCTCATATCATGGAGGCCAGAAGCAAGAAATGGAGTAGGGGAGGGGGAACAATATATAACCCCCCAATGCTGCACTTCTAGGAACCCACCCCCTCCAGCTACACTCGATTGGCCCATTGCAATGGATTTATCCTCTGCTGCGATTGCAACCCTCATGACTCAATTGCACCAACTCTAAATATTAACAAATGAACTCTTTAGGGGACATTTTATATCTAAGTATAATGTCTTATGATTGCCAAACTGATGTCATCTTCACATGCCCCTCCCCTAACTCTGTGAACCGTTCACCAAGTTTCTGTGACTCTTCTTTTACAGGAAAAACAAATTCTTTTCTTTTGGTCCCTTTCTGGATCTGTTGTTTGGCCTCTGTTGTCTGATCAATAGATATCTTTAGGAAAGATGTGTGCATTTCCCAGAAACATGGGAATGACAGGTCTGGCTTGGGGAGTGAGGAACTTCAGCACAGACTTTTATATGAAACTTATATTTCCTTCACTCTTTCATTATGTCTCATTTCTACCTATTTCTTTTATTTCTTCAATTCTATCTTAAAAGTAGAACACTTAATCTTGTAAAATATGACTATTTCCTTTAATGAATAAGGGAGTTGAAAACAGCCAAAAGTTAAGCATGACTATTTTCTAGTCTGCAGACATCCCCCTCATCCTCTAATATTCTTCAAATCTCCTGCCTCTTGGTCAGTATTCAAAATGTGCCTCCGCCCACTCTATGCCTTGCCTCTCTGCCAATTATACTTGACCACTTTCCATGAACATTTTACTCATTTCTTTCTCTGTGTTCACTTTAATGAAATAGAGAACATGGGTTTGGAAATCAACAGGTTAAAAATAAATATTTAATAATACCTAAAAATCTTTAGCAAATTAATCATTCTGAGCCTCAATAGTTTCATGTATAAATGGAGAAGATAATTTCTTCTTAAAAATGATGTTTTGAGAATTAAATGTCTTAATGCACATCATAAATGATTTGTATTATGCACCAAGTAAGAACTCAATTTTCCATTCTTTTTTTATTTGATCTTTTCATGTTTTGGGGAAAAGATACCCAGAGAGAAGGTGGTAGCCCCGCCCGACGGAAAGGAAAAAAATGCATCAAAGATGGCGCAGAGGGGAAGTGGCGAGGGTGGAGGCTTAAGAGTGTTTACCAGAGACCAGGATTGGATGAGGGATGTCTCCTCAACGTGATCAAGATATTGATATGTCCCTGGTAGTGTGATCAGTGCGTAAAGAGGCATGAGATGACATTTACCCTGATTGGCCCTGCAAGGAGACACTCCTCTCGCTCTGCTCTATATAACTCTTTGCCCCTCATGTAATAAACGGATGAGTCCTCAGATGCTCAGTCCCTGCCATTTGTTCATTTCGGCGTGACCTTCCTTTTCCGAGGGGAACCCCCTTTTTGGGGTAGACGCTCCAGGGAGATCCGGGTAGGGGTCCCCTTCATCGAGACGACCCCACAATGTTTGCTTAGTATGTTGATGTTTAGTTCAGTCAGCACTTAGTATATTTCTCTTTAAAGAATATATATTTGTGTTGTTAGTTCTCTGACCTTCACTTTAAACCCCATATGCATAAGAGCTACATCCTTTCATCTGTGTATTTTTCATAATGTCCAGAACAATGGTTCGACACAAATGAGCCATTAAATAAATGTATATAAATTTGAAAAGATTTGGATTGATCTGATGAAATTTATAATTTGGAATAATAGCATTATATAGTTAAAAGAAAGAATACTTATGGCTTAAGAAGAAGAAGAAGAAGAAGAAGAAGAAGAAGAAGAAGAAGAAGGTTATAGCTATCTCTCTTGTTATTCAAATATGGTGTAGGCCTAGGAAATACAGGCATCATTTTTAAGCTTCAGAGGTAGGTGCCTCCATCTCCATTTAAACTCCTCAGAAAAGAGGGAAAGAAAGAGAGGAAGAGAGGAAGAGAGGGAGGGGGAGAAACAGATAATCTTATTTCCCCCCTACATATTATAAACTAATATTTGACTTTTTGTCTTATGAGAAGCAGTTATTCATCAAGAAATATTCTATAGAATGTTAGAGAAGAATTGATTCCACATGTGTCTGAAGGCTTATATTATTATATGTGAAGGTTTTTTTTTTTTTTTTTTGTGGTACTGGGGATTGAACTCAAGGGTATTCTACCTCCGAGCTATACCCCCAGCCCTATTTTTTATTCTTTATTTTGAAACCGAGTCTCACTAAGTTGCAGGTACCTCACTAGGTAGTTGAGGCTGGCCACGAACCCGGATCCTTCGGTCTCAGCCTCCCGAATGCTGGGATTACAAGCGTGCGCCACCACGCCCGGCTATATGTGAAGGTTTTTTAAAAATTTAATATTAACTAAGGATGATACATTTTGTTCTATCATCTGAAGTATTTTTGCTTTAACACATTTTCACATTTGGTGTGGAATTTTGTGCTAACACCAGTCTTTTTGTAGATGTATTTCTTATTATACAATTGAATGTAATTCCAGCTCATGTATAATGATGCCTTTTTGTCATCTAATTTTATAGTTATTACTGATCGCTCACATTTTATACATGTTATTCATAACAAAGGATGCATAACCTAAAAAAATAATTACTGTGCTCTATACTAGTAAATGTGGCTTAGAGAAGGTTAGTATAATACCCCACCTCTATTCACTACAAACCCTATTAGCTTCCCTATGAAAACAAGAAGGGTCATATTCAGTATGTATAAGAATAATTCTAACACCTTGGTTGCTTTTCTATTAATTGTCATCACTATAAAAGGTGGTTAAAAGTTTAGTGCTTTTTTTCATCAAAACGATTAGACTATTAACTGTACAATTTCCTTTTATAGCTTTGTTTTTGTGATTATCTGATAATTCAACTCTTTTTCTATTTCTAGGGAATTTAATTTAAAATTCTTCTTCCACCTCTACAAACTGAGCAAAGTAAAGTTATTCCAGTTCTCATTTTAATTAAATAAAAATAAACATTTTTTCACTTTATTCCAGCATTTCATATGCTTTGGGGAATAGCAAATTTGTCTAGAAAAACATTATGTTTTCCAGATATAACTATAATTTTAATTTTTACAAACTGTAGTGTTAATTATATTGTTGTTGTCATAATAGTCAGTGATCTTAAAGTATCATTGAGTGTTAAAAATCTCCAAATAGAATGTTTCTGGGAAACCCACACTGTTTTCATAGCAACTAAAGTCCAAAACTTGTATCTGGTTTGAAAACTTTTAGAGGACAATTTTTATTATAATTAATACATTTTGTATTAATTAATTATATTGAATTTGGTTCCTCTGTTCAAGAACATACTTTCCTCTCTTTCAACATTATTTCAACATTGGAATGTGTTTCACTTAAAAGAAAACTTACTTTATTTGTATTAATCAAAGACATTTTTACATTAGTTTTATCTGTACAGATAGCAAAACTGGAATTATTTTCTGTGAGTTTTAGTGCCTTTAGTACTGAGTGCATAAGCTCAAATTCAGTTGCTATTTTTGATAAGTTAGCATCTTTGTTTTTGTTTTTTTCTGTCTGCCATTGAATTAAAACAAAGATTATTAAATCACAGTTCCCACCTATTCAATGACATTTATTGGAGATAAATGCTATGCATATCTGCTTAACATAGTACATCAGTAAGAGTGCATTTTACTCTTTCATTTTTTCTGTGGAATTATTTCTGTTTTATGTGATATTAAATATAAGCCATTGATTTATGTTTCCTGTGATGAGGATGTTTTCAGGTTTTTAGATTCTTACTAAGTGCAGGATTAAACATTAAAATAATAATATAGTTCTACATTTTTGAAAAAGTCTATTTTTAGATAAAATGAAATTGCATGTGCTCTATAGCACTGTCACAGAATGTGGTTAACCTTTCATGAACCAAGCAACTTGGATCTCAGGAGATAGGATAATAGGAGAAGTTATATATTTAGTGCTCCCACTCCTTTTAGTCTGCTCTCCCCTCTGTCCATATTTTATCCTCTGCCAGTAGACAATTGCTCAAGGTAGGAGAACGATTATTAAGCTCTCTGCCTTAGCTGTGGTACTAAGTAGGTGGCAAACTGAATCAGAAAATCTATCCCTAATTCAACCTATTATTTCTTATTTAACTCCTAGCAACTCAGAATTTTACTTGAAAATCTGTAAGCTGAGAATGTGTTTCATGAACATCCTCACTATAAAGTCTGCTAGAACTAGTGAAGCTCTTATATTGTCTACCTCCAGAGAATATTTAAAGAAGAACCAATTCTCTTTGGTGGAAACTCAGATAAGAACAGGAAGTTGTGAATTTCCCCTGCCTTCTAAATGGAAAAGAGTCAGAATGAACCTCCCAACTGAAGCTGTGTGAAAGAAAAACCAAGAAAATTACTCCAGAAACTTGGACTTCCTGAAAGAAAGAGGACAGGCATCCTATTTTTGGACTGGATTCTTGTTGAACTGCAAATTCTAGTCCTTGTCATTCTGTCAACAGAGTTTAATTCAAGAGATTTCTTACTTCCCAGCATATGAAATTTTAAGCCAACCAAGAGATTGATGGCTATTTCTTGCCAGGATAATCTTGAAGGTAAAGACTTGTCTAGAGTAGTTGTTGTTGTTGTTGTTGTTGTTGTTGTTGTTGTTGTTCTTCTTCTTCTTCTTCTTCTTCTTCTTCTTCTTCTTCTTCTTCTTCTTCTTCTTCTCTTTCTTTTTCAGGATAAAGCAAGGAAAGCCAACAACAACAACAACAAAATAGTCTTTTATTTACTATATTTGGTAAGGAAGGATGTTTGAGTTCCAAAGGGCAAATTAATTCCTGTAGCTCTAGCAGCAGTAAAAGAAACTCAACTAAGTGAGCTAGACAATTCAGTGAGGGTCTTTAGCAAAAAGAATCTACGGCTTTTCTACCAGACACCAGAGATAGAAGAGAGTGCAAGTGGCCCATCAGGGAATAGATCAGAGTTGGAGAACAGAACAATTGTGAGGACCAGAATGTGAGGATCTCTTCAGGGGTTAGATGAAAACAAGAGAGATGTTCCAAAGAAAAAGGAAAATTAGCTTTCAGATGACATATATGAGGACGCTAGGAGTCCATTAGAAAACAAAGCATAGAGCCCTTTGCCATGCTTTCTCCAATCCCTCTTCCCACAATCTCATTTTTGGACCAATCAGAAGAGGCATAAGGAGGCACATTATAAAAGTTAATCAAATGGAAAATAAAAGTAAATGCCATGCCTCCCTTTCCTTATGCAGGCCAATAATCCATCAGTCGGGCCTGAGAAGGGCATGTGGGGACGGTCAGTGAGTCAGATTTGAAGTTGTGTTTGGTTTAGAGCATGCTAGATGTGGCAAGGGAATAGATAGGAGGTCTGGTCGAGATGCTGCCCAGAGGTAGGTAAGCTACTGTAGAATGTGTTTTAGAGGCACTTTTGAGTGAAAACTTTTCTGATTGTACTTTATTAGATTCAACACAATCATAGACTAATAACTCATTTTGGCAGAAATAGCTTTATCTCTTCTCATCCATTCTATGTTGTTTAGAAGTAGTCCTAGTTTTCATTTGGGGATCCTGTTCACTAAATTTCATCTTTTGCTCTAAGAATGAGGCATACAGTTTAAGCCAAAATAATTCAGCATAAGCTCATCTCCTGGGCATATTATTGGTTCAGAGTTGGACAGTAACCAGATGCCTGTGGCTTGATTCTTAGGGCCTAGTTTAGAGAAGGTTGGCATGGCAGTTTTACATTTCTTGGCATCCTGGCCCTGCTGCACCTTCTGAATATAGTGCCTTAAGTGAAGATTATACCACCTAGGACTCCTTTTGGTTCTTGGTCCCATCCCTGTATTCAATGTAGTATCCAGCCCTATCGTCCTGTATGTGGATTCCTCACTTACTTCTGAGCCTGTGGAAGCTGTTGAGAGTTGAGAAGATAATTAGTGAAATTTGTCTCCTTCTAGATAATTTCAGAACATCACCAGCTCAACTGGCACAGAACTGGTACAGTAGAGTTCTTCAGGAGTTGCTTGATGTGAAGGATGAAAAAAATGCTGATGGTGCTAATGGTGTTTATGTTTATATAGATATGGTGATAAGGATCTGGATGAGACACAAGGAGGCCAGGCATCAGCATGGTTCAGAGTGGGAGTGAGTACAAGGTTTGATTCAGGGAGATCCTCATTGCTAGATAGAAAGTGAAGTCCATTTGTATATTTCTATAGGAGTTACATTTTGATTAGAGTGTTACGCAATTCCATACTCTTTATTATATGGTGGCAAAAGCAAAAGAACTCTGGTGGAAACATGTAGGAAGTTTTAGTATGAATTTCAAGATAGATGAATTATTGACTGTGAAAACCCTAAGAGTCTGTGTGACTCATATTATACTACTTCTCCTACAATAGAGCTTGAAGAACTAAGTGCAAATCATCAGAACAGACAAGATAAGTGGTTCATGTACTATTCTGTCTCTCTTTTCTTTAAAGTGTAGTCATGAGATTGCATATGGACAAAGGGGCTCACTCTTCTATCTTGATTTGTGTCACATTAGATTAAATAATTAAGGTTTCACACATTTGAATGTTTGTAGAAACGGTGTTCCTCTGAGAGAAAGGGAGTGTTTCTTCACTTACATCTCTTCAATTGCACCCCTGCTTCCTTTGGAGACATCTGGAGCAGTACCCCTGGATGATTGGACTTATAGATTGAACATCTACTATACAATACTTCTGAAAGAACTAAAGCTATAATCCCCACAAGGTTGTGTGACAGAGGCATTTATCTTCATGAGTCTCCTCAGTATACCAGCTGCCTGGAAATATGGCAAGACCAAGAGTGAAGCTCATAATTGGTACATCCCAAGCAGATAACCAAAAGGCATGAAAAGTTCTTCAGTGGTGATATATACCTAGGGCTCCTGGAAAAAACAAATGTGATTTTTGTATTGTTTAGAAGGGGTGATGTTTGTAGTGTGTATGTGTGTGTGTGTATGTGTGTGTGTGTGTGTGTGTGTGTGTGTGTGTGTGTGTGTTCCTGGGGATCAAATCCAGGGCCTTGCACAGGTATATACACTTGATACCAAATATACTAATCTCATTTTTATAATTAATTATTCTGGGTAGAATAAGCAGAATGTGAAATTTATATATGCCTTATACTTCCTAACAAAGATGATGAAATTGCACCTATTTTACACTTATATTTTTTGCAGTTAATTTAACTTGTTTTTCAACAATAGTAGCTCTAGTTAACTTTCTTGTGCTACCCTCAGAAGGAATTCCTGAGGCATAGGAAATCTTTGAATTTCTACATGAAACTGTGTAGTTTATTTTATATTTTTCATTGAGTCTACTGGAAATATTTTCTCAGTAATGCCAGTTAACCACTTAGTCATCTTTTTTGTGTTTTGAGATCTTTCATATTTGATTTGGTAATGACAATTGTTATAAGATAGTCTTTGTATTTACCAGAAAATAACTATAAATAAAGTGGAGAACAATTTTCTTATAAAGGTACAGCCACCCACTTTCCAGCACCTACGTGAATTGTATAGCTCTGCAGTTATATATCATTTTAGCATTTCCTAGAAAAAATTGTTACAAGCAGTTCTGTATAGATATCTGCAAATCTACTCTGAAAATTTTTGTCATTAATATCAGAGGAAAATTTTATACTTGCTTCCAAATTCAGGGCAAAGTGATGGTTCCCAAACCAGATGATTTTAATATTAACTGGGGAGAATGAGAATGTGAAAGAACAGAGCTTTCCCATGTCCTGCCCAGACATACAGAATCAAAATCTCTGGACTGGAGTGTTGGAATCTCAAGTAAAACCAAACCAAACCAAACCAAACCAACCAACCAACCAAACAAACAACAACAACAAAAATAAAAATTAACAAAAACCTTCCCAGTTTAGGAAGCAACTGTTTTAGACTAAACGGTGACAGCAAACATGCTGAAGTAATAGAAAAATCTGTAGGTCCTCATTTTTACTTGTGAAAAAGTCTGACTACTGGACTGTTTGGGAGAAACTGACTCTCAGGACAATGCAATTAGAAGACAAAATGGCAAATCAGAAAAGAAACAAAATGACTATAGAATTGTGTGTTAGCTGAAGGAGTCAAATCATGTATGTCTGATTCCTCTGAAAGATGATCTTTTTTTAAATATAGCATCTAGGTATTTTCATCAGAAAAAAGTCAAAATTGCTAATAAGTCAGTTATACCTGCTTTATCAGATCATCTCTCTTCTTGCCTTCAAAATAGTGAGAGATTGGCAGGAAGGGTTCTACCGTATTCATTTTGAGACTGAGAGTTCCTTCGTTGGTATCAGACAGTTGGAGCCAAGGCACAGCAACCCATGTGTGCTGATCTGTCTATCAGCTGCACACCTGAGAGGCAGAACTGAGGAGTCAGGAGATTGTATTAGTCATACTTCACAGTCTTTTAGGGTGACAGGAAATCTACACTGTACTTATCATAAATGCTCCTGGTAAAACTTTGCAGCATACAAAGGGATTTTTATATATCTGAAATAATTTTGAAGTGAAATTTTAATTTCTTAAAGGATTACCTAAGGTAACAATACTAAGTAAATTTGTTAAAAGGCATTGTAGTTCAGTTCTCTTATTTTGTAGATGAATATTCTAAGGTTCAGAAGTTTATTTTTACCTAGGAATCCATAACTAAATCTGATCAATTTTGGGAAAGAAGAATATATTTTCTAACTATTTTTCCATAATAATAGATTTGTTAAAAATACTGAAATATAGTAGTGGGTGATTTGTTAATATTTTTAACTTTAAAATTTATTTTTATGTAATAATAAATATTTTATAATACATTGAGTCAATATAATCTCTTTCTTTTATAATAGGACATTGTACAAATAAGATACATTTGATGATTTTATTTCATAAGAACTCCACCAGCTCCACACTTAAGATTGCTTTTTAAATTTCAGAACTATTAATGGTCATTTCAAAGAAACAGGAAAAATGAAATATATCTTCTTTTCCTTGCTTTAAAGATTCTTATTTTGTTATTATAGTAATGGGCAAAAAATTGTATAAAATAATGTATTGAGGTACTTTTCTCCTAAGAGTAATTGTGCTCCCTGAAAAGTTTTGATGTTTAAATTCTTCACAAGGTATTATATTTGCCAGTACCTAATTAATTCATTGTGGATATAAAATGTATTGAAAGATAAGAAGTGGATGCACTGCACTTTTTATAACCTGAACAGCTAATTAATGTAGCAACATTTAAAAGGAATGGGTAGTAAAAATATTCTGCCCCCATAGTGAATATGTCATAACTCATACATGCTATCAGTTTCTAGAACTGTGAAATTCTTACATGAAGATGTTAAAATGTAAATGTACCATAATATTTTATATAATGATTTTTTATCACAGTAATCTGAAAATATGAGAGAAATTTGTCACCCTTGATTCAGTTTGGTCCAACAAACCTGAACAAAATGTTTGCTCTGGTCTGATGGAAAATAAGTATCTTCTGACTTAATAGCAAGTTTCTGAACCAGTCTTTCTTTTGAGAAGGAAGAAGTGTGTAGTCCCTGAAACTATAACTGAAAAGAGTAATACTTTAGGGGTGAAGCTAGCTTTACCAAAGTAAGGCACAAAGATAGAGAAAAGCTATGTCTTTGATGACATTTAACTGTCCTTGAATGAAATAAACTCCAAAGGTTTGGCCTCTGACTTACTTACACAAATTAATGTCATTATTTATTTTTAAATATATTTATTGGTTTCTAATTAGTAAATAGTAATTGCATATACTTCTGGGGTACAATATGATGTTTTGATCTGTGTAATTTAATCAAACTAATTAACATACCCAATACTTTACCAATTTATCTCTTTACTGTGTGTGTATGTGTGTGTGTGTGTGTGTGTGTGTGTGTGTGTGTGTGTGTGTTTTAAACTGAGTTCTCTGTTGCCTGAAAAGGAATGCCTTGACTGACAGACCGTTCTAAAATTTAAAACTGAACCATATGCTGCTGTCATTGACAGTACATTTTTCCACGGGTTTTTAATCCAAATGTAAATGTAGTAAACCCTGAGGCTAGATATGTATATCCATTTATAAAGAAAATAAATAAATAACCTCTAGGTACAAAAATTGCCTCTGCAGGATTAGTATGATTCCCTTAGGAGTAGCACAGAGAATAAATATTAATGACTTTTAATTTCTTTATGATTTACACTATTGACAGGCAGCATCATGACCAATTTTAAGGACAAGAGCAGGTAAATATTACTCAAGAGAATAAATTTATATCCATATCTATTCCAAAGTACTTTTCTAAAAATTACATTTGTGTCCTAGTTACTTTCTTAGGGAATGAATCTTTTATTTGGGAATGGAGTAATATGGAAAGGCTTGTCAGACTTTATTTCTTTGAAGAAAACTTGGCTAAACATATTTGACCCTTATAAGATAGTTGGGAAAAGTTAATAAAGATGGACTGTCTAGGTCACTGGCAAGAAGTTGTCTTTTTTAAGGTAATTTACATTAGTTTATCTCTTAGACAACACACTACTAACTAAGTAGTTAGGTTGTTCTTTAGGGAATTTATGATAAGGTTGTAGTTTAAAACATGTGGTCTAGCCAGGCATGGTGGCACACACTTGTAATCCCAATACTTGTGAGTTTGAGACCTAAGGATCACAGGTTCAAAGCCAGCCTCAGCAACTTAGTGAGACCCTGTTTCCAGATAGAAAATAAAATAGGTTTGGGGGTATAGCCTGGAGGTAGAAGATTCCTGAGTTCCACGCCCAGTACCACCCTAGTACCACACACACACACACACACACACACACACACACACACACACACACATAAATGTAGTCTTTAGGAGACTTCAATTCTACTTCATTAGTTGATTGATAATCATGTTTTTCTCTGAAATGTGAGCATTTTGTATATTATGAGGACATAATAGTAACTACTAGGAGCCATCTATGGAAAACAAATCCTTATTATCTTCACATCTCTTTATGTTCTAGGAACTGATGTGATACTTAGACTTTCTAAAAAGCATGTCAGTTTTTTCAGGCCTCTCCATTCTTTCCCAACATAATCTTCAATAAGAATAATCTCCACAGATATTTTTGGCCAATGGTTCCTCTCAATGAGATTCATTATTGATACTAAGTTGTCCTTACCCTAGAATTTTGATGCATTTTTATCATGCCTGACTGCAGCAGTCAGCTCAAGCTGTCACAACTTATGTACCATAGATTGAGCAGTTAAACAACAGAACTATATCTTCTCATAGTTCTGGAAACTACAAGTCCCAAATCAAGAACCAGTGGGGCTTGTTTCTGGCTAGGACTCTCTCCTGGCTTGCAGATGGCAGCTTTCTCAGTTTGTCCTCACCTGACCTTCCCTTGGTGCATGTGCAGGGAGAGAGAGAGAGAGAGAGAGAGAGAGAGAGAGAGAGAGAGAGAGAGAGAGCTTTGTGGTGTCTCCCATGATAAGAAAACTAATCCTATTGCTTTGGGGACCCACTCTTATGACCTCATTCAAGTGTATTTACTTTGTGAATGGCCTTACCTATAAATACAGCCACACTGGGGGTTAGGACTTTCATCTATGAATTTGGGGTGGGGCACAAAAATTCAATCCATAACATTGGAGAACTTGTGTGTGTGTGGGGGGGATGCTTTCAAAGTAGTTATTTATTGGGTGATTGAGCAGAAGACTAAGAGGTGATAATAACAGGGAATATTTCCTAGGGGATAAGAGAATTGAAATATATTTGATTCAAGGTCAATGGATAGAGTCCACCAACAGTGAATATGATCATAGAATAGTTTTGGAACTCTAGGATGAAAGAACATAAAAGACTATAAGAACATCAAATGACCTATATTTGTACCTCCTTGGTAGAAAATGATTCTGTAATATTTCAATAGTCTTGATGTCTAAGGCCTTTATTTTGAAAGGGAACTGTATTAGACTTTTGCCCAAAGATTAGAAGAATGTCTGTGGCTTCGTAAAGGAGTCTTTAGCATCTTTAATAATGACATTAGTCGGCATCTGACAGTGGCAGACTGGGTGCATTAGCAGACAAAAAGGTACTTCTGGTAGGCACTGTTAAGGCTCTTTCAGGGACAATGAAAGCTGAAGCTGAAACTAATTTAATATGGGTATTTGGTGAGGTGAGGAAGAAAGGATAGAATTCATATAGTGCCTGTGATGGTTCATTTTTTATTTTTTATTAATTGTGCATTGTAATCATACATCTTTGTTAAGTACAAGCTGATAAAGGCATATATGCACACATTTCTCATTTAATCCCTTCCCCAATTCCCACCCCACTCCCTCCACTCCCTTGCCTTCCTTCCTTCTCAAGTTCAGCTTAGTGATTGACTTTTATATTTTTTATAAACATATAGAATAACTTCTAGATATTTTGCAGATTTTGCAGATAACAATAAAGAATAACAATACTTACAGAAAATGTATTCAAAATACCTAATATGTACCCAGACAGTAGGCTATACATATATATATATTTGGGATTGGGGATTGAATCCAGGGCCATTCTACCTCCAAGCTACATCCCCAGCCCTTTTTACATTTCATTTTGAAACAGATTCTTGCTAATTTGCTGAGTGTCTTTCTAAGTTGCTGAGACTAGCCTTGGACCTTCAATCCTACTTTCTCAGTCTCCCAAATACTGGGATTAGAGGTATACACCAGTAAACCTAGCTAGGCTATATTTTTAACATTTTATCTTTCAATAGTCATATGAAGTAAGTACTAAAATTATTTTTTCTATTACTGATGAGAATGATAGAGATGTTTAGTGTCTTGCCTAAGATAATTTAGCATATGACAGAGCTGGCAGTAGAAGCAAGATAGTTTGTATTTTTTAGGCTTGTGCTTACTACTGGAATTCCTGTACTTTGTGTATTACTGATATTAGCTTTTATTCCAAAGCAAAGATGAATTTTGAAGTTCAGTTTTATTTAATGAGTGTACAACAAGTTTGGGGGAATTAAAACAACGAAAAT
The DNA here is from genome assembly GCA_004027655.1 of Graphiurus murinus. NCBI lineage: Eukaryota > Metazoa > Chordata > Mammalia > Rodentia > Gliridae > Graphiurus > Graphiurus murinus. The sequence goes on from PVLC010014918.1 coordinate 28,771, forward strand.
AACTTTAGTCTGCCAATAGGCTATTACCTTGGATTTGTTTCATCTCATAATATTATTAGAGCCTAGTCACAGAGATCAAGGAAGTAACTTCTTTCCCTGCAGATTAAAGGCAGCATTTTTTTCATTTATCAGTTTAAGACAGGTATTTTGAATGTCTAGCTACCATATAAGAACACCATAGTGGGCACAAGGATGCAGTGATAAACAAAAGCAGATAGGCTCTTCTCAAAAAAATTTCATTTTAGCAGGTAAATAGCAATTAAAGAGCTGTGAACAATGGTTAATTGATTGATTAGCAGTTTCAAAGAGCAGTGTTTTGAGGTGATAAAAATTTTGTGACCTAGCTAAAGAACTAGCAAAGAGTGACTTAAAAACTAATTAACATATGCTACCGGATCTTAAGAACCTCTTTCTCCTTTTGTTTATTCTGTTTTGAGTGTCTATTGTCTTATCTTTCTGTTTTATTCTCCATACATTTTTCTTTTTCACTTTTTCTCTTCAATATTTAAGTCACATAAAATGTAGCTCAGTTATCTCTATTTTTCTCTTTCCCATTTGACCAGGAAGTGGAGGTAAAGATTGATGTTTTTTGTTTGCTTGTTTTGTTTTTTTGTCTTTTTCTCCAGTGCCAGAGGGACACATAAGTCCTTTTGGAAAGGGGAAACCCCATTTCAGCAGCAAAGGGCACTACCAAATGGCTGGGTGTTCAGTCAGCAGAGGAACAGGAGGATAGTAAGCTCCCAAACCAAGTGGAAGAACCCTTTAGAGAGAGAGAAAGAGAGCACTTAAAAATTATATTCCAGTTTCACAGAGAACTGAGGCCAATTTTCCACCTTATCTATTGATAATAAAATTATTAACTCATTATACCTTTTCTTTTTCCCTTGTATAGTTTCCATAAAGACAAACTATAAACCCACTTCCAATCTGAGGATGAGGAAAAAGTTTGACTTTAACCAGCATTAATATTGTGAAGGCTGTGGGGAAAAAGAAATTTTTGTGTGTGTATATGTATGGTATTGGGAATAGAACCCAAGAGTGTACTACCTTTGATCTATACCCACAACACTATTTTATTTTGAAACAGTCTCACTAAGTTGCTGAGGGCTTGGCTAAATTCCTGAGACCGGCCTCAAACTTGTGATTCTCCTGTTTCAGCCTTCCAAGTACTGGGATTACAGGCATGTGCTACCATGCCTGGCTGGGACAAGACATTTTAAAGATGAATTTGAGGGTAAATTATATAATTTAAAATGACCTGAGACATCGGGCGTGGTGGCACATGCTTGTAATCCCAGCATTTGGAAGGCTGAGACCGGAGGATCCGGGTTCGCGGCCAGCCTCAGCTACCCAGTGAGGCACTCTGCAACTTAGTGAGACCTGGTTTCAAAATAAAGAATAAAAAATAGGGCTGGGGGTGTAGCTTGGAGGTAGAGCGGCCCTGAGTTCAATCCCCAGTACCACAAAAATAAAATGACCTGAGAACATATGTTGTCTAAAAGTAGTCAGAATTATGGCTTGGCTGAGTCTTCATTGTAGGACAGGGGATGAGCTTGCCCTAAAGATCACATATAAAGGGCAAAAAGACAAGTATGATTTTTCTTTTTGAAAAATGTATTTTATGATTTTACCCTATGCTTTTCTACAGATGGTTATACACATATTTAATTGTTAAATATATTAATATATTGATTTTGACTAAGATGACAATGTTCCCCAGGTTTCTTCCTGTCTCTAGGCCCTTTATTTTCCTTGTACATACCCTGGCTCTTACAGAATCTTTATGGCCTAAGCATAGAGGTCTCTTTCTTTGCTTTTCTTAAAACATTTACTTAGGAAACTTTCAAATATAAATCTTTTCTCTACTCTTTATAGATTTGCTATAGTTTTGGCATGAAAGGTCACCAAAAGCCCAAGTGTTAAAAGCCTGGTCCCTAAGATAGCACTACTGGGAAGTGAGGGAACCTTTAGGAGACAGGTAGGGCCTGCTTGGAGGTCCTTAAAGAGAATTATGGGATTCCTGTTCCTTCCTTTTCCTTTTTACTTCCTGGCCATGAGGTAAACTGTTAACTCCATAGATCATTGGTCCCCACTATTGCCCTCTACCCTCGGCCCAAAGCAATGGATCAGCTTGTTCTTGGACTAAAACCTCCAAAACTGGGAACCAAAAGAAACCTTTTCTCTTTACAAGTTAATCACCTCGAGTATTTCTTTATAGGACAAAAAGCTAATTAATACAATAGGTAAATGTTTTTAAAATTCTCTTACTAATTTTATAACTCAGGAATATCTTTTTCAAAGACCTAGATGCTATCTGTTTGAGACATAAGTTGAAAAAGATAAAAAAAAGATAATGTCTCTATCTCCCAGTGTCCTGCCCTCCGGGGGGAGGATAGGAGCCTAACTTCTGTGTACATATTCATCCTGTCATGAAAATATGAAAAAGTTTACTTTTCTTTCCAATAAGGCCAATTGTAAACACAGATGGCCTATGATTCTCCTCATCTTAGATCTAAAAAAAAATCTCACAGACTTTTATCCAATAGAGTTGAGTTCAAACTGAGCTCAGGCTCCCTCCTTTACTGCAGCAGACTTTAATAAAGTCTTCCTTGTCTGTTTAACTTTGCCCAGTACAATTTTTGCTTTGATGTTTCCCAATTACCTTATCATCAGCAGTATATGAGAAATTCTATTACTCTAATTTCTTGTCACAGCTTGGCATTTCAGACTATTTTCATCATGGTGCATAAGCAATTACACCCCTTTTTAAATTTAATTATCATTTTACTGTATAAAATCCATCTTCCACTTTTTCCTATGCTTCCTGAACCTCCATGTTTTATCTGCTGTGAAATGCTTTACCAAGTTTTTTGCTCATTTTTTTTGTATTATTGATTTTTTTAGACTTTTGCCATTCCCCATACAACCCTTTGCTATCTATGGGTGTAATATATCTTTTCTCATGTACATACATGTCTACCTGCTCAATTTGTGAGCCTTAGGAATAGAAGACTCCAATTAAATGCAGTCAGTACAATTTTTATTTTACATAGAATTTGTAGGTTTTGAGTCTATTTGGAAAGCCTTTTTTGTATTAGATTCATAAAAATATCTGTTTTTAAATTTTTGAATTTCATATCTGTGTTTAATTCAAGAAGGATGTAAGATACAGACCCAATATTGTATTTTTCATGTAGTTTTATAATGTTTCTGGGAAACACTTGGGTATGTGTTACATGCTTATAAAACAAAATTAAGTTAAATATAAATTCCTAAAAATTGTGAACTAAAAGTCACAAATATACCCAAAGTTTGACCTGGTCACATTGATTTATTTTAAATCATTGTATTTATTTGTAAGAAAACCCAGTAATTTGGCTATCCATCTTTTTTTTTTTTTTTTTTCGGTACTGGGGATTGAACTCAGGGGCATTCTATCTCCGGGCTACACCCCCAGCCCTATTTTTATTCTTTATTTTGAAACAGGGTCTCACTAAGTTGCGGAGTGCCTCACTAAGTAGCTGAGGTTGGCCGCGAACCTGGATCCTCCGGTTTCAGACTCCCAAATGCTGGGATTACAAGCGTGCACCACCACGCCCGGCTTGGCTATCCATCTTAAGTGTTATACACTAAAGGCAAAATAATGAAAATGTTTCAGCCTGATTTTGGTGATAACACCCTTGGTATTGCTATTTTTAAATTATATGCATTTATATATATGAACATGTACATGTATGCATATGTGTGTATCCATACATAAAGACATGACATATATGATAAAATTACTATAATTAGGTTAATAATATGTGCTAGTAGAATGTAGAGGATGTATGATATGGTACAAATAACCTAGTTTGTTCTATAAAGTACAGGACAAAACAGAAAAGGGAGAGGGGAGCTATAGATAAAAAGATTATATAAATAATGATGGTATTTGGATCCTAATTCGAGTAAATGAACTATTAGAAAAAAATACCTTAAAGCCTAGAAAAGACATTTAAACACAGAGTATGTATTGGATGATATTATTGTAAAGTTGAAAAGCATAATGACAAAGGAATAATTATGTTTTCTAAAATAGTACTTATCAGAAGTATATACTGAAATATTTGTAGATGAAATGATATAATGCTTGTGATTTGCTTCAAAATAATTCAGAAGGTAAAAGGAAAGTGGGTAAATATAAAGATGAAATATATTAACAGGAGTTAATAATTGTTGAAGCTTAGTAATGGATGCACATGGCTTTATTATATTATTTGTTCTATTTTTGTACATGTATGAAATTTTTATAAGAAAAAGCTAAAGATAATTATATTAAAGAATCATCACGAACACAGAAAGCAAAATTAACAAACTGCACTGGATAAATTTTAATCAGTACTATAGAGGATAAGTTTCAGATCTTTTCACAGGAGACACATTGAAAAGGAAAAAATTATAAAAATAAATTACTGTCTTAAACCATCCCATAAATGAATGACTTACAAAATATTATTTATTTGTGCTTTTGGGGCTGTAGGTTGTCTGAAAATTATTAATTTAGGCTGGACTTGACTAGTTGGCACCAAAGAACTGATCTGCCAACATCTCTCCCATCATCTGTGGAGCAGCAAGCTGCCTGGTGTAGGTTCTCACTGGCGATAGCAGAAACACAAAATGGTAAGCCCAAACCAACAAGCACATTTCAATCCTCTGTGTTTGTTATGTCATGAACCTCCCATTGACCAAAGCATTTGTGGTTGATCTCCAAGAAAATGGAGGAGATGTAGTCTACTTCAAGTAGGAAGAACAAAGAAATCACAAGGAAGAAGGAGTGGGTAGGAAAGTAGCATAAAGAATTGGGGTGAACCGTTACATACCAAGGTTTGCCTTCATCATATTTTTTCAAGTATTAGTTAAATAAAATTTACTAACTTAGTCTGGACCTCCAAATATCTTCTCCAATCACAGTGCTAAGCTCAAAGTCTAGGATATCCATATTTACACTAGGTCCAGATATGACTCTTCTTGATTCAAAGGTCAATGAGCTAAAACAAAAAAGTAACATCTCTTCCAAACAATGAATGTACAAATGGAACAGGAATAAGTTCTATGAACACTACCATTCCAAAAATGGAAGACTGTCGGCTACATAGCATTCACTGCCCATCAGAGTTCTGAAATCCTCCTGGGTAAAGGTCTACACAACCTATAATAGGGGCCTGCACAGGATGGCCATGGAGCCATATCCAGATCTCCCCTCTTCATTTGACGAAGGAGCTAAGAAAGGCATTTATATATATATTTGAAAGAGTATTTTAAAATTAAGCAACAATAAAGGATCTATAAAGACCACAATAAAGAACCTACAGAGACCACATGAGGCAAACCTAGAATATTTACTCTTCTTTTATAGGAATAATGTGTCAACCAGTTTCCTAGAATCCAGAAATATGCCTTGACTGGGTCTGAAGTCTGCTTCCTGGTAGAGAGATTTCTCATAGTTAACTTTAGCTCTACAGTCCTAGAACAAAAAAAAAAAAAGGTTTTTTTTGTTTTTGTTTTTGTTTTTGGTTTTTTTTTGGTCTGGAAAGTGTTCTGCCTGTAGAAAGTTGAAGGTTTACAGAGTGCTTACATCTTGAATGGTTTCAATCTCCTTTACTCCAGGATAGCAGGACTTTTGCTAATTCAATGTTCAGCTTAACTCTGTGGTATTTACATTAAATCAAATACAGGGGCACTACATACATTAGACTTCCATGGAATCACCTTTAACTCTTCTAGAAATTCTTTGGCTGAAAGGATCTATTAGGTGCTCATATGAATTCTTTCAGAGTTCTAATAAAAAGAGTTTATAGTTACAATCTTGGTTTCATCTGTTCCTGAGGCCAGGCCTTCCTATCTCTGCCTCTACTTCCCACCCACCCTTATTTGATGAAAAATAGTTTTATTTTTCATCTCTGAACTTTCTGATCTGACTATATTCTCTTCAAATTCTGTTTGCTAAATGGCCAGCTTCTTTCTGAGCTCAATTCTTTCTTTCAGTGTCTTATCAAGTGCATACAGTAACAAGAGCCACTTTTTAAATCTCCTTAAAATTGCCTCTCTCCCTCTCTACAAGTTCATTAGGTAGTTCTTTCTTCTTTCTACATTATCACAGGTTGTAGTTTCCCACTAAGCATGTTCTAGCTCTATAGTATATTCCACCATTTCTATGGTGGCTTTAACTCTTTCTTTAGTGCCCATGAACTGGTTCCCAACTCACTGATACACATTTTATGACTGTATTGTAGGATGAATGTACCTCTAGGTACCAATTTCTAAGCTAATAAACTATTGCCATATCTATGCTAACAAGCTACTCAAATTTTAATGGCTTAGAAAACATTGATATAATTTTGCTGCAGAAATTGTGAGATTGCTAAATTATACACACACACACATATATAAAATTTGTTCTACTTTTGCATATGTGTGAAATTTGTATAACAAAACATAAATAAACTAAATAGATACTTCACAAAAGAAGAAATATAAATGGCCAATAATTGTATTAAAAAATGTTCAACACATGTGGGGTGTGGCGGCACACGCTTGTAATTCCAGTACTTGGGAGGCTGAGACCAGAGGATCTGGGTTCGCGGCCAGCCTCAGCTACTTAGTGAGGCCCTCTACAACTTAGTGAGATCTTGTTTCAAAATAAAGAATAAAAATAGGAGTGGGGGTGTAGCTCAGAGGTAGAATTCTCCTGGGTTCAATCCCCAGTACCACACACACACACACACAAACACACAGACAAAATGTTCAACACCATTGACAATCAGAGAGATGCGAATCAAAACTACCCTGAGATTTCACCAAACCCCAATTAGAATGACAGTCATTAAAAACACAAATAATAAATGTTGGTGAGGATGTCAAGAAATAGGAAATCTGATAACTGTTGATGGGATTGCAAATTAGTGCAACTACTTTGGGAAACTGTGTGGAAGATCCTCAGAAGAATGGGAATGAACCTACTGTATAGCCCAGTTATACCACTCTTTGGTATCTACCCAAAAGAATGGAAAGCAAACTGCCAGAGTAATGCATACATATCTATGTTTATACGTGCACAATTCACAGTTGTCAAACTATGAAATAGTTTATCAATTGATGGAGTACAAAATTATGGGATATATACACAATAGAATTATACTCAGCCATAAAGAAGATCAAAATTGTGTCATTTGTAGGGAAATGGATGGAACTAGAGAATATTATGCTGAGATTAGTCAGTCACAAAAAGTGAAAAGCTGGATGTTCTCTCTAATATGCAGAAGCTAGGGAGAAATTGAGACATTGTAGGAACTCCAACATAGGAGGAGAAACCTTAGTTGAGTGAAAAAATGGACCTAATGAGGGAGATGGGGAGAGGAAAGAGGGAAACACAATAGTAATGATGTACATTCACAAACTTATCACAATTGTCTTTTACCTGTAACCATAATATAACACCTAACTTTCATTGAGCGTTGACTAGGTACCAACTATTGTGTTGTACAGTTTAAGTGATTATCCTGTTATAAATTTTAAAATCTACGGCACTATATAAAAGATACTTTTAGTATTGTTTAAATTGTCTATATGCTCACTAATTTTTAAAAATCCCATTTTATAAAATAGATTATGTAATTTTGCATATGATTTCAGAAGTCTGGGTCACAGGTTTTATGAGCCCACACCCTTAAATTGTGATCAGTAGGTGATATATTACCTGTGATGCCAACCAGGGGACTGTGATATGGATTAGTTGCTGGTGTTGGCCGAGGGTGGAGGGAAGTGGGTGGTTCTGAAACTTCCCAAGTTATGTTCCCTAGTTAGTCAAGTGGCTCCTACAATGATTGGTCTTAGGGTGCTGTGACCACCTGTTTAGCCCCTATCTTCTCCCAGGCAGACACTTTTTGAGATGGGCTCAGCAGGAAGTGTCAGGTGGCTCTCCAACTGGGGAAACTAGAGTCACTGGATGTAGAGCTAGCTGACCAGTTGCCCTCAGTGAGTGGCTAGGTAGGGTAGTGCACTGCCTCAGGTCCACAAAGGAGCAGAAGTGGTCAGCAGATATGTATGACTGTTGCTTTACCCCATCAACTCTTGGTCTAGGAACAGATTTGTGTACTCTTTAGCCCATACCCAGGAGAGAAAATGCATCATTTTGCCTAACGGTCTGTCATTTTATTAATTTGATTTAGAAGTTGTCTTTACTTCTGTGAGTACATATGGGGAAGACAGTCAGGGGTAGAGAAAGGCAGACACATGTTCAGCCTTCCATTGCAAACCAGATGCTGCCTGACTGGAAGTAAGGGATATATTAATTGTTTGGCTAATCCCTGCCAACAACCTAAAGCCCACTAGTGGAAAACAAAATTGGTACATTCTGCCACAGCTGACACTTTTGTTTCCGACTTGATCTTTTGTTTACCCATATCAGGATTTCCAGATTTTTCCAACAAAGAAAAAATCCTTCCCGGTTAACCTGCACAGTTTAACACATTTTCAGTAAGAAGTGAATGGGGATTTATAACCAGTCAAGGCTGTGTGCTGGAGGGTCTCGAGGTTTCTAGATAGAAAAGGCTGACACATAATAGATTCTGCTTTTCTTCCGAACATTTAGCCACTTTGCACACATGTTCTTCTCAATCTGTGAAATTTCATGGGTCCTTAATCAAAATATAGTGGGGGAAGAGACAGAAAGGAATAGTTGTTGATAAATTAATACATTTTTTAACTTTAAGTCAGAGAACAGTATTCCAAATGCCCCATGGGTTACCTCATTCAGTCTTTAAATCAGTCTTGTGAGATGACAATATTAGCCTCAGTTTAGACAAAAACATCTTCAGGAAAGTTAGTATCTCCTGTTCTAGGACTTGAAGCCAATGGACACAAATACAATTTTCCACAGTTCCTCACATCATAGTAACTTCCATTGCAATTATTATCTCTTTTCCTTTCCTTCATTGGTCTAGGCACCAATTATTATCAGGCAATGTACTGAATTATTAAATGTCATTATATTTAATTGTATTTCAACTTAATAGAACTTTCTAATGTACAACTCTTGAAATCCAAATAAATAATTTTTCTCCAGGAGAAATATTCTTTTTAAGGAATATCTATAGTATTAAGATGTAATAAAAATTAGTAAGGTGATAATGAGAGACTTTTAAACCATATGATTTAATTTTAGTGACAAATAATAATTAGCACTTTTCTGTGAAAGCTAGTGGCTTTAGCTCTTATAAAATCCTTTTATTGCCTCCCTATTACTTCAAAGTTTTGTTTTTCATATTTTACACTATTTTAATTTATAACATTCTGAAATCATAGTTTTCATGTTATTTAGTAATATGATTAATTCTGTATTTAATGGATTTAGTACTCATTGCTAGATCTTTATATAATTTTTAAACATTTTCTTTAATTGGCTGAATTCCATTTTTAATTAAACTTGAAGTTTTGAGGTGCAGATTTTGAGTTGCAGATTTATGTGCAATTAAAAAATAATGCTATTCCCCAATTAGAAACATTTAAAAAACTATAGTGAAATATTTCAACAAGCATGATAATATTGATACAATGAAGATATAAAACATTCCCTTCACAACCTGGATGGGATGTTTTATGTTGCCCTTTTATAGCCTTGAATTCCCTCTTTCTCCATTCCTTCCTTGGCCTCTGACAATCATAGTCTACTCTCAATTTCTATAATAATGCCATTCCATAATATAAAAACATCAAATACCCCTCTTCTCTTCCCTATAGGTTTTAAAAATTACAGAATGAGACAAGAGAGCACAGTTAAACAGGGAGTGAATTACAAGATATATTTCTAATTGAAGTTTTTATTGAGGTAACTACAGATTCACATGCAGTTAAAAGAAATATTACAGAGAAATATCTTGTATTCCTTGTCATTTCCTTTAATGATAATATTTATAGAAC
>PVLC010014919.1:0-38288 GCA_004027655.1 Graphiurus murinus
TTTTTTTTTTTTTTTATAAGTCTGTGGATCCCCTGTAAAAATACAAACAAATAAGATAGCAATTTTTGAGTTAAACTAAAATTTAATTCAAACATCAAAGAGATAAGCCTTTCATCTCTTAGATCAGCCTGGGAGATAAGGCGGTGACATTAAAGACTTTGCAGGGAGGCAGGAGACAAGCTGGTGAATTTTTAAATTAGGGAGAAAAAAGTTAGCAAAATTTAATAATTCCTGTCCTGAGTAAAATTCAGTCTTTCATGGGAGGAGGAGGAATATGAACTTTGCCCACTGGCATCCTGTTCTCTCCTGTGTTCGTGGGGCAAGCAGGCACTTACCCCCATGACCGTGGTGGGGAGGTGGAGCCCTGTGAACAGCCCAGACTCCTGGCAGGGAGAGGAGAGAGTGTGTTTACCTGCAGAGCGCAGAAAGGCAGGTGCAGAGTCCTCAAGAGGCGGGCTGGCATGTGGACTGCAATGTTGGAGCTGCTTCGGGCTCACCATTAAGTGACTGTGAAATACAGCTAATACTGCCAGGCATGGTGGCACACACCTGTAATTTCAGTACTTGAGAGGCTGAGACAGGAGGATGGCAGGTTCCAGACCTGCCTCATCAATTTAGGGAGGCTCTTAACAACTTAGTGGGACCCTGGTTCAAAAGAAAAAAAAAAAGAGGGCTGGTGGTATAGCTCAGAGGTAGAACACACCTGGGTTTAATCCCCAGTAACAAGGAAGGAAGGAAGGAAGGAAGGAAGGAAGGAAGGAAGGAAGGAAGGAAGGAAGGAAGGAAGGAAGGAAGGAAGGCAACTAGTAACAAACAAGCCCCACATTTTAGTAATTTAACGCAATAACACAGGTTTATTTCTTGCTCACTTATGTCTAAGGAAAGATGTTCATCAGCTTGAGCCTAGACAACCCTGATGCTAATACACAGATTTATACTGAATGAAATTCCTTATAATGGTACACTCTCCACAACACCTTCAATAGTCAAGTAAATTACGGCATAAGGGATAATACTGTAATAAATATTTTACGACAAATAGAACTGATGTATTGAAGATTGTCAGAAGCAATGGGGACATTTTCAGGATAAAATATTGAGGGAGGAACCAGGCATGGTGGTGCACACCTGTAATCCCAGTACTTGGGAGGCTGAAACAGGAGGATTGCCGCTTCAGCCACTTAGTGAGGTTCTTCAGCAACTTAGTGAGTCCCTGTTTTAAAAAAAAGTTTAAAAACTAGGGCTGAGGTAGAATGCATCTGGGTTCAACCTCCAGGAGAAAAAAAAATCAATGAATGAATGATATTGAGAAAGGAAGACAGAGTTCAGCTGATTCACACTTCACACATGTGGTTGCATTTTGTTGAAAATAATTGACACAAACCCAGGGGGTCAGAGTAAGGTAACAGAATCAGGACAATGAAGCAACGTGGTAACGATAGCCATTGGGGGTTTTCAAGAGGAAGCACCAAGGTTGGGCCAAGAGACACTCTTCCATGTAATATGGAAAAGATAAGTAAAGACTGTTTTCCAAAACCACAAGAACAGCAAGTGGGAATAAGCACTGACTGGTTCTGGGAAGGGTTTTGTTGAGCAAGCATACCCACGACTGGTGAAATCATCCTTCGGGCACCGTGCCAATCTCTGCCTTCATTTCGCCTTGTTTTCACTGACAATAACCCCATCTCAGATTACAGACTCCTTGGTCCTAGTGAAGGGAAACAAACAGAGGAGTGGTGACAACTGAAACATGCAGATGGATGGCTAAGAACATTCACATGTTTGCTAAACTTGAAACCAGTCTTGAGGTGTGGATTACCAGGCCGGCCATAAAACATCACAGCCAACCTAAACTTACCATCCCTGATGATTGGACAACTATGCCAGATCTTGGCTGTCCAGGAACACCGTGTGCTTAGGGAGGGTGTTGGCTTGCAGAAAAACAGGACAGTTTCTAAATTATCAGGGCCTGTTCCAGGAAAAGTCGAGGGAGTGAAGGTGAGTCATTTTAATTGTGTGTGTATGTGTGTGTGTGTGTGTGTGTGTGTGTGTGTGTTTCCAGAAGTGGCTGTCAGACTGATCAAAGCACATTCCTGCTTCTCAGCCATAAATTAAGAGTTGCGATGTTCCATACTGATCTCCACAGTGGTTGTACTAATTTACAATCCCTTCAGCAGTGTATATATAAGACTTGCTATTTCCCAGTAGGGTGTGGTGGCACACACCTGTATCTCAGTGCTTGGGAGGCTGAGACAGGAGAAACACAGGTTCAAGGCCAGACTCAGCAACTTAGTGAGACCCCGTTTCAAAATAAAAATAAATAAGGCTGGAGGTCTATCTCAGAGGTAAAATGCCTCTGGGTTCAATTCCCAGTACCAAAAAAAAAAAAAAAAGTTCCCCACATCCTCACTGGCCTCATGTTTGTGTTCTTGATGACTACCATGCTAACCAGAGTGAGATGGAGTTTCAGGGTAGTTTTGATTTGCATTTCCCTGATTGCTGATAGTATCGAACATTTTTTTTTATATGTATTGGCCATTTGTATTTCTTCTCTTGAAAAGTGTGTCTATGCGGTTCAATAGCTCATTTTTTAATTGGGTTATTTGTTTTGGGGGGCAGTGGTTAAGTTTTTTGGGTTCCTTTTCAAAGGAGTAGCTGGCAAAGATTTTCTCCCAACTTCTAGGCTCTCTCTTCAGACTCATGATTGTATTCTCTGCTGCACAGAAGCTTTATAAATTACAATACTATAGTGATGCATGCATACCCATGTTTACAGCAACACAATTCACAATAGCCAAATTACAGAACCAACCTGTCCATCAACAGATGAATGGATAAAGAAAAGGTGGTATATACGCACAGTGGAATTTTACTCAGTCATAAAGAACAAAATTATGCCATTTTGCAGGAAAATGGATGTAAGTAGAGAACATTTTGCTAAGTGAGATCAGCCAGTCTCAGAAAGTTGAGGATCAGTCACATTTTCCCCTCACATGTGAAAGCTGGAGTGAAAATAGGAAACGAAAGGGACTTGAATCAAAGGAGGAGAGAAAGCAGTAGAATGGTGGAAGAGGATTGGGGAAGGGATACGGGGAGGGGTAAAAACGAGGCTTGAGGAAGGGAACAGTTCAAATAAGGTAATGGCTATACATGTAGTATCACTACCAACCTCACTAACATGTGGGGCGAGAAGATGGGGACGTCAGGCAGGAGACGCAGGGAAACACACCAAGTGCCCGCTTTGACCCTCACTATGATGAATAATACAGTGCACCAATAAAGGAATAGAAAACTTTTAAAAATTCAAAAAAGAATTGCCATGTTCCAATTGTTTCTCCTCTGGGGAAGTCCCAAAGGCCAAGGAGCTCCTGTCTCATCTTTGTGGATTGTCCAGAGGCAACCACAGTGGAAGTCCATGTCTCAGCGCCGGTGAGGCCCATGCAGATGCTGATAAACCTTATGTGGAGCTTCTTATGCTCTTATGTGATGCCTGCGACCCCTGAATGTCACCAGCTGGAAGTTACTAATGTGCTCCCCAACCACAGCAGGAACAAGGGATATATCCACTGTGAGGACAAAGTGGGTCTGACCTTCTAACGCAGGGACGACAGTGTTTTCTAAGATCAAAATGGAGCGCTCCATGGCTCCATGAAGGTATCTGAGAGAGGAAGGTGTGAACAGAAGGAACTGGAAGTGTAAGATGTTGGAATCATTCGTTAGGCTCAGCACACAGCAATTAATAATTTGGGGGCAAATTCATACTCTGTCATTTATTAATCATTTGGGAGATTTTTATTTTGAATTTTCTGTGGGCATCATTCTGGACTTGGAGACAGGATGGATCCTATGATAATCAGGGTTACTGTCCACTGGGAGATACAGAGATGGATATACTACAGGGAACCACCGTGGCCTGAGCCCTCGAGAGGGAGTTGGCGGGTCATGGACAGGTGCCTGGTAAATGGAAAGGCAATACTGAAATGTCCCAAGATGGGCAGCACCTCAGGCTCTTACAGATGCTCAGTTTTCTAACCATAGAGACACTGGGAAAAGCTTGCTTAACCTTCCAGTTTTTCAGATAATTTTTTCAAAGAGCAACTGAACAGCCAATCCATTCAAATGGTCAGTTTGGTCCTTCTGGGAGCAGACACCAAGACAACATTTTTAGTGCAAAAGATTTATTGGGCGGACATGGTGGTACACACTTGTAATCCCAGTATGTGGGAGACTGCAACAGGAGGATTGTAGGAACCTCAGCAACTTAGCGAGACCCTCAGAAACTTGGCAAGATCTTGTTTCAAAATAAAAAAGGCTAGAATGTAGGTCAGAGGTAGAATGCTACTGGGTTCAAACGCCAGTACAAAAAAAAAAAAAAAATGTTTGGGAGTAATTCCCAACATAAAAAGACAGGAGGCAGACTATCCAAAAAAGAAAGCCTTCACACCACTATTCAGGCAGAGAAAGAATGAGGATTAAGGAGGAGAGCCTTGGGGCGGGGAGGGGGGGGGCGGAGTGAAGCAGAGAAAGTCCTTGGCAGTCTGGTGAGAAGTCTGGCAGAGGTCCTGGGGGAGAGTGTGCAGTGGGCAGAGACCACAGGGCTCAACTGCCTGTCATTGTCACACATTGCTTGAGAACCATGGAGAGGACCATGGCTTCAACCTGATGGAGCAGGGGAGCCCGAAGGCTCTGTGGCTGGGAGCCCTCAACTAACCACGCTGGGCCTGGACAGCACAGCTTGAAGGGAGAGCCACGCTGTGCCTCCACGGACACTGCATGCAGCCAGGCGGCTTCTAGCAACAAAGTTGGGAACAGGCAATGGCTTGCAGTATTCAGAGGAGGAGTTAATTCAGAAAAGCGATCATTTTAATTGAAAAAGAATTTCAGCTACAGTCCTGTGGGAGATGATTCTCTAAGAGTGTTTCTCATCTCTGCAGGCACCAAGAGAGCGGGTGCCTGAGCCTTTGCTCCCGGCTATCTGCAGGGGTGCTAGAAAGATATGTTTGATGTTCAGTATTGTTATGGTCTGGACAAAAAATGCACCCCAGAAAAGCTCATGTGTTGGCAGTGCAGGCAGGTTTGGAGCTGGGGTGTAGCTGGAGGAGGTGGCTCACTGGGGTACAGCCTTGGGGACTATATTTTGTCCCTGGTACCCTTTTCCTTTTCCATTGCTCGCTCGCTCTCTCTCTCTCTCTCTCTCTCGCTCGCTCGCTCGCTCACTCTCTCTCTCTCGCTCTCTCTCTCTTCTTCCTGGCCACCTTGGGGTAAGAATGGCTTTCCCTCTACCGTTCTCTGCCACTGAGCCATTCTGCCTTGAAGCCAGCCAATCATGGATTGACCTCTGAAACTCTGAGCCTTGAATAAATCTTTCTTCCTCTAAATTGTACTTGTCAAGCACATCAAAGTCAATCACTAAACTGACCTTGAGAAGGAGGGAGAAGGAGGGAGGGGGGTGGGAATTGGGGAAGGGTTAATGAGAAATGTGTGCATGGATGTCTTTACCTATACTAGCTTGTACCCAACAAAGATGTGTGATTAACCCTGTTGTACCCAAGAAATGTATAAAAATCCATGCTAAAAAATAAAAAAAAATAATTAATAAAATAAAATAAATAAATTGTGCTTGTCAGGTATTCTGGTCTCAATGATGATACTGCTCATTAAAACAAGTATCATACAGATAAAATGTGGATTCCCTAGGCTTGGAATGCAATCCATAGCATATGCAGTTGTCACTCGACCCTCTTCATATTGTCCCATAGGAATTGGGGCTCAGGGAGACTGCAGCAAAGGGCTGATTCTTTGATTACTGTTATTGCTCTCAGTAACAAACTGTCTCTTGCTTCTGACCTAGGAGTCTTCTGCAAGCACCCAGGAAACAATAACCCAGGTTAATGTCTTAGCTTGCTAGTAAGGTAAAAATCTCAGTTCTTGCAAAGTCCGACTTACAGGAAGAGTAAACACCATGTATAGTCAGCCCTATGTGTCCCCAGGTTGCTGGATTCAACCAACCGTAGACTGAAAATGTCATCAGACCAATCTGTGTTGAGCATATGCTGCCTTTCAAAATCACAACTATTTACATAGCATTTGAATTGAATGAGGTATTATAAATAACCTAGAAATGATTTAAAATCTATTGGAGGATGTGGCGGTTACATACAAATAGTGTACCATTTTATATAGGGAGCTGACCTCCACAGAGTTGGATATCTGCAGAGAGGGGATCCTGGAACTGAGAGCTTCGTGTGCAATAGTCAGCAAGATGACCAGAAACTTCCTGTTCCCAAGGAGGCCAGTTCCAGGACAGGCAGCCAGCAGGCAGGGCCTCTCGCAGCCTTCTGGGTTATTGTAAAGCCTCTCTTTCCCCCAGTCAGATTGAGGAAATTGGTTGGGAGGCCATGGGTAACCTCAATGACCTGACTATAAATAACCAATATTTACTTTAAATAATAGTGATCTCATTCCTGGGCTACTTATAGGCTTCCTATGGCCACTGAATGGGACGGATCATATGTGACGCTGTGAAGCTTCTGCTTATAAGATGCCTCTCATAGAAGCATCTCACAGAAGCCTCTCATAGAAGATTCCCTGGAGGGAACCTGCCACCCGGGAGCCAGCCAGGCACTAAGAAACCCTTCACTAGAGTTCAATTTCCCAAGTGTCGGAGCAGAGGGACCAAAGGACACAGCTTCTGCCCATGCTCAGCCATCCACCCCTAACTCCTGGAGCGGCCCCATGTTTCCTGATCTTTTGTTTTCTATTCTCCAACATCACTGCCTTCTGATATCATCTTTTTCTGCCAAGACCATTGGGAAGTGGAGTGCTTCTTTCACCCGAGTGGGGTTTAAGCAGACGTGAGCCATCTTGGGGTCTCCTTGCTTCTGCACACCTGAGCTTCTCCCTGTGGCTTCCCCTTCTGGGGGGGCTGCCCCTCCAGTGGGAGCCAGTTTTCCTCAGTGTAACCCCACCAGCTATTTCCCAGACCCTAGCAAGAGCGTAGCAAAGTCAGGCCCCATGGAAAGGCCTCGTGGAAGGTGTGGTCACCAAAGAGTGACCTTTGGAAGACATCGGGCGATCTTAGCAACCAAACTCGATCCCCCGAATCAGACAAGCAAGACACAGCAACAACATTGGCCTTAATAGTTTATCATGTTTTTCATAGACTTGTTATAATAAATATCATATATGTCACATAATTTTTTAATTAGTCACTTATTTGTAGATGACCATAAATACACGTGAGGTTACTTTTTCCCATTTCCCCAGTGGTGTATGGTTTAGATCTGAAATATTCCCCAAAGGCACATGCTTCAAAGGCATAGTCCCCAGTGTGGCAATGTTCAGAGGTAGGGTTTTTAGGAAGTAATTGGACCCTGAAGGTTCAGGCATCATCAGTGGATTAATCTATTGATGGAGTCATAATATTGGGGAGGTTACTAGATATTAA
The DNA here is from genome assembly GCA_004027655.1 of Graphiurus murinus. NCBI lineage: Eukaryota > Metazoa > Chordata > Mammalia > Rodentia > Gliridae > Graphiurus > Graphiurus murinus. The sequence continues at coordinate 7,448 of PVLC010014919.1, forward strand.
ACCCAGGAGCATACCCTCAGCCCTTTTAAAAAAATTTTTAATTTTTGAAACAGGGTCTCACTAAGTTGCTGAGGGTCTCGCTAAGTTTTTGAGGCTGGTCTCCAACCTGTGATCCTCCCATCTCAGCCTCCCAAGTTATTACTTGGGCTATTGCATTACACATCTGGCCTTGTGTTGGAATTTTGGACTTGAGTTGTCCCCTGGGACTCTGTTGTTGGCTTCCATGTCCACTTGTGCCTGCGGTCCTTGTCCTTGTGTTTGCTACACCATTAGTCATGGGACAGAACCAGCATTTGCTTTCTTCAAATTTCATGACTAATGTTGGTATTCATAATTGATCCCACGAGCTGGTGACTCACCCCTCTCATCCAGGAGTCTGGGCCCCAGGCCCCCAGGTCCCTTCAGTGTATACAGTGCCTATGACAGAGGTGAGACAAGCATTCAAAAATCCAACATCCTGTCTCTCTCTCTCTCTCTCTTTTTTTTTTTTTTTTTTTGGTCCTGGGGATTGAACCCAGGGGCATTCTACCTCCAAGTTAAACCCCAGCCTTATTTTATTTTTTATCTTGAAACAAGATCTCTAAGTTGCTGAGTCTGGCCTTAAACCTGCAACCCTCCTGTCTCAGCCTTCTAAGTACTGGTATTAGAGGTGCACACCACCATACCTGGCCAAACAAAAAGTTGAATAGATTATTTCCATTGCTCCAGCAGAATAAATCAGTTGCTCTTTGTCCGTTCTTTTGGCTTGGGCCATCCCCCCAACCCTCCTCCTGGCAACCTGGTGGGTACCTGGTCTGATAATGTTTCTAATGAACAAAACACATAGGGTAGACAGATTGCACTTTATTTATTTGTTTGTTTGTTTGTTTTGGTGGTACTAGGGATTGAACTCAGCAGCATTCTATCTCTAAGCTATACCCCCAGCTCTTTTTATTTTTTATTTTGAAACAGAGTCGAGCTAGATTGCTGAGGCTGGCCTCAAACCTGTGGCCCTCCAGTCTCATCCTCCCAAGTACTGAAATTACAGATGTGCACCACCATGCCTGCCTACTAAATGCTTTTTTAAAAAAAAATGGGTTTGAACAAGCCCCATTTGTTCAAGCTGGACAAACAATTCTTGTTTTCTAACCTGGAGAATAAGCATCCAGCTACAATGTACGAAGGGAAGGAGATTCTCGACATAACAGATCAAAGTGAAGAAGTGAATGGAGACGCACTGTGTGCTCAGAGAGAAGCCTGGTCCACCCTCGCTCCTCTGTCCAGCAGGAGCGCTGGCCCTGCACAGGTGCAGCTGTTCTCAGCCCCAGCTCCCTCAGGTAACAGGACCAAGCTCCCAGGCCAGGCAGGGGAGCCAGACTTCTGGGGGAGAGACTGCGACAGCAGCCAGGCTCTCCCTGCCCTGCAAAGCATCTCCATGCTCAGCCTCTAATTTTAGAGCTCAGCATTGAAAAGGTCAAGTGCCTTCCTAAGTGTTTATTTTCTCTCTGGTGCTGTGCCCTGATTGAGGTGACAGTTCTGCCCACACCAAGCCTACCACACTCTCATAAATTGTTTTTTTACCTGACTTGCAGAGGAAGGCTGAAATTAATAGCACTTGGGGGCTTAGTTTTTCTTTTTCTTGTGTTTGGTACTGAGAATTGAACCTAGGGATGTTCTAGCCCTGAGATACACCCCCTAGCTCTGAGCTACACCCCTGGCCCTATTTTTAAAACAAACAAACAAAAAAAAAAAAAAACAGGGTCTTGCTAAGTTGCCGACTCACTGAGTTGTTGAGACTGGCCTCAAACCTGTGATCCTCTTGTCTCAGCCTCCCAAGGACTGGGATTACAGCCACATACCAGCATGCTTGGCTCCATTTTTTTTCCTTCATCCAGCTCCAACCTTAATTCCTGTACCCATGAAAATACAAGGCCACTTAGAAAAGCACAGCATCCTCCCTTCCATGTCACTCCCACCCATGAGCCTCTGAACCCATGGGTGGGGGGAGCAGGTGCTCTTGTGAGAGAAGCCCAGCCCTCTCACCTGCATATGGCGGACCCCCCACCCCCAGCCTTCCCAAGGCCTTGTGGAACATCCACTCGGGGGTTCTGAGCCTGTCCGGGGGCTGCCTCTCTCTCTTGGCCGTCTCTTGTCACCCCCTATCTCTGGGCTTTGCTCAAGATTCTGCCAGTTCCTCCCTGGCTGGTACCTTCCAGTCTCGCCCAAGGCCCATTGAGAGCCCATCCTGGATTCCCCAGACAGGAAGCTAGGCTCCAGCATCCAACAGGACCTTGCTCAGGGCTACAGACAACCTGGAAGAACAGCAGCTCCCGGAGGGAAGGTCGCACCCTGCTCAGCAGAGAGCTCTAGCCCCAGCAACGGGGTCCCCTCCCCAGAGCCCAGGCCTCCCCCTTCCGGGGCCAAACCTCTACCTGCTGCCCTAGGGTGAGAACCTTGAGCCTAACACATCCAGGTTGCTCAGCCCCAAATTCCAGAAGCAGTGGGGGAGAGAACCCAGCCTCATGCTCTTCCTGCAACATCTCAAATTCCTGGGCCACAAAGATAAGATGCCACTCTGGGGAAAAGCAGCCTTTCTCTCCAGGCCCTGTGGGACCGGCTCACACGGTTAGGTGGAGCCCCTCGAATCCAAGCCCCACTTCTCCCTCAACAGCCCAGCAAGGGTGGATGCCAATGAAAAATAATTATAAGTATAGGGTTTTATCTCACCTTTCCTGGGGCCAGGAGTCCAGCATCCAGCCTTGGCGTATCTCCACAGGGTGCACTGCCCCTGGAGTGTGACCACTGTGGCCCTATGCATCTTTGTGCTTCTGCCTCTCCATCTGCAAAGCACCACAGCTCCAGCTGTAAACTGCACCCGAGAGAGGGGCTCAGACAGAAGTACAGAGAACTCCAAGCGCTCGTATGAAAAATACAAATGAATAGAACGCTTGGAACATTCCTTTTTTAAGGTAGTTTAGTTGGACCCACCCTGTGCCCCCCTTCTCCCCCTACATGTTACTGAGTTCTGGGTTGATAATTTTGTATATAGACACAGAATTATTTGAGCTGTTTCCTTCATCAAGTCCCCCCCACCTCCTCCCTTAATCCCTTTCCACTATTTTACTAGAATTTCTCCTCATTTATCTGAAGTCCCTTTGTGTCCCAATTTCTCTCTAGCCTCCACACAGGAGAGAAGACACACAAACCTTCACTTCCTGAGATGGACTAATCTTAGTTAGCATAATATTCTCTAGTTTCACCCATTTTCCTGCAAATGACATACGTTTGTTCTTTGTGGCTGAGTAAAATTCCACTGTGTGTATAGACCACAGTTTTGTAATCCATTCATCTGTTGATGGCCCCCTAGGCTGCTTGCACAATTTGGCTATTGTGAATGGAACTGCTATAAACATGCATATGTGTGTATCACTATTATATTCTGACTTCGGTTCCTTTGGAAAGATCCCAGCAGTGGCATAGCCAGGCCATTCTTTTCTGCAGAAACCCCTCCATCTTTGTCCCCTTGTTCTCTCCCTTCTCTTTTGCCCTGACTGGGGCCCCTTGCTGGCCATGTAGTCCCCATCTTAGTGCCTCGCTTCTTGCCCTCACCCTGTCCACTCCACCTTGGCCAAGCCTGATGCTTCCTGACCCCTGCACCCTCAGATCACAGGGCAAGTGCAGGGACCACACGCTCACAGTGGGAAGGTGCCTCCCCTAAGACCACAGAACCCAATATAGATATTCAGCAATACCCAGTAGATTTCACACTTTTTTCCCCCTTTGTCCTAAGTCTCTTGCCTCGCCCTCCCACTTTCTAAACCAACCACAAGTTGAGCATCCCTCATCCCCAAATCCAAATTCCAAGATGCTCCAAAATCCAAAATATCTTGAGCACCAACAGGGCACCACGGGCAGAGTATTCCCCACCCAATCTCAAGGAACAGGTTGCAGCCAAGAAGCAGGTATGCTGAAGACATTGCACAAAATTACCTCCATCTGTGGGTAAAAGGTTGATCCAAAATAGAAATGAACTATGTTCTGACTTAAGGCTCATCCCCAGGACATTTCATTACATACATGTATTTAAATATTCCCAAAGCCGGAAAAAAAAAAAAAAAAAGTACGAAATCTGAAACACTTCTTGTCCCAAGCATTTTGTATAAGGAGTGACAGCTAGGCATGTCATCTCCTTCCTCCACAGGCTCACACAGCCCCTCCGACTGCACCTGCGACCCTTCTTTGTGGAGGACATCAGAGCCCACAGGCAGTGGCTCTGAGGACCATCACCAGTCTCTAGTCCCTGCAGCAACTCCAAACAATTCCACAAAGCTGACTTCTCCCTGCAGGCCGAGCCTCCCACATACACCCTAGAAATCTCTTTTTCTGCACCCTTTATTCCCCTCTACCAGAACCCTCCAACAGCAAACAGCATGCTCTACCACGCCGGCTACTTACATTTTTATTTCTTTTGTGTGTGTATGCACACTCATTTGCACGCGTATACTGGGTATTGAACCCAGGAGCATTCTATCCTTGAGCTACACCCTCAGCCCTTTGTATTTTTGTGATTTATTGTTTGTTAGTTTTGAAACAGAGTCTTACTAAGTTGCTAAGGGTCTTGCTATGTTGCTGAGGCTGGCCTTGAACTTGTTTTAGCCTCCCAAGTACTGGGATTACAAGTGTGCACCATCAAGCCCAGCTCATTTTTTCTTGATTCTAACATCCTCTTCCACCAATAGCCCTATTTCCCTTTTTCCCATCACTCACAAGAGTCCTATCTGTGGATGCTATCCTAGAAGGATATATTTTAAGTCAACCAGGTAAGGGTTTGCTTGATTTGAGGGTGAGGCAATGAGCAAAGTCAAGGACCACAGCACAGTGTTTGGCTTGAGCCATTCATGGGAAAGATCAGAAGTCGGGTGTGGTGACACACGCCTGCAATCCCAGTACTTGGGAGGCTAACACAGGGGGATCCCAGGTTCGAGGCCAGTCTCGGCAATTTAGGGAGACTCTCAGCAACTTAGTGAAACCCTGTTTCAAAATAAAAAAAGAAATAGGACTGGGGGTGTAGCTCAGAGGCAGGATGCCCCTGGGTTTAATCCCCAGTACTATACACACACACACACATACACACACTAGGGGTTACCGGCTCATGACACGCAGATTAATATGTGAGTTGGGGGCATGGAGTGGAGGTATGGAGATTTGTTATCCAGCGGTTCCATCTGTGATTGGTTTTTGTCCCTGTTTTCTGTTTTAATGAAGAAACCAGTGCTAAGCCTCCCAAGCCTGGGGCATGTTATTTTATGGCAACAAAAGGCCAGTTTCCCAGTTTGCCACTCAGCAGTTTTCAAATGTTATCAAACATGTTAGCTGCTTCGTCTCATCAGACTGACAAGCAGTTAAGATTCTCCCACTATTCTGAATTCCTGGCAGTCACTCGACAAAGAACAACCAGGGCTCTTGCAGCCTCCTGGAAATGTCAAGGGCTCTTGTTGGCTTCACAGAAGCAAATGGCACACGAGTAAATTGTCAAGTAGCAGTGGCTGAGGCCCTCTGGAAGGTAAACGTCTCCCCGAAAGGGGCTGTTTTGGGAGGAGGGGGGTCTCCCACAGCGTGGTGTCTTCAGCTCTTATCTGGCTTCCTATCTGAGTGTCGCTATGATACTCCATGTGCCTCTCTGTTTCTCTCTAAGGTGAAAAGAATACATTCAGTTACCTTTCAGTTTTATTGGTGGGCTGAATTATTTATGACCAGAAATGCTAAAGTACATCACAATGTGTAATGGGGTGTTCTGATGGACCCACCTAGAAGACAATAGAAAGGCAAAGATGCTCACGTCAACCTGCTGCAGCTTTGGGTGGCACACAAACCCTCAGCGCCCGAGAAGCACCCGGGGTACATGGTAATTGCAGGTGACCTCCTGGATCAGCAGGAACTCAGTGTTCCTGGGGGAGGGGAAGAAAAGTACAGTCGATTCCCACTGGATGGGTCACCAGCCATAACTGGAGGAACAGAAGCCAGAGGGGACAGGAACTATTCCTCTCTCCAGCCTGGATCAAAAGACTGGTGGATAATCTGGGATGAGTACTGGGCAATAGAGAAAATAGTCACAAACCACACATCCAACAAAGACTTGGATCTACAATATATAAGAAGTGCTCAAAAATCAATAACCAAAAAAAAAAAAAACAAGCAATCTAATGAGAAAATGGGCAAAAGACATAAGACCTTGTGTCAAGGGATATGTAGCTGGCAGAAAAACATATGAGAACTAATGTTCAATATTATTAGCTACTAAGGACATGAAAATTAACCTCCAGGAGGTCAGGGGCTCCTGGGTTCCTGTTTCAAAGGAATCTGGAATCTGAGTGGCCCTAGCATGACCCCAGTAGTTCTCTCCCTTGGTTCTGGACCTCACTGAGAGATGACATGAAACAGTGGTATAAGGGCAATACCAGCTGGACTTTGCTGGATTCCCAATGGAATCATATACTTTATAAAGAGGTGACAAATTTAGGGTCAGGCCAAAGCAGATCAAGGGAAACTTCATCAAGATCAGAGGAGTCACTGCAGTCATAGGAGTTGTCCACATTAGAAATGGGGAAAAGATTGCAAGAGGTGGCACGGTGGCCTACACCTGAAATCCCAGGACTCGGGAGGCTGAGACAGAAAGATCACGAGTTTGAGACCAGCCTCAGCAACTTAGACTGACCCTCTGAAACTGAGGGAGATCCTTGTTTCAAAATAAAAAGGGTTGGGTGTGTAGCTCAGAGACAGAATGCCCCTGGGTTCAATCCTCTGAACTGGCATGTATGCCCTCCCTGGTAATCAAACATGTGCTGCTCAGGTGCTAGACTATGTCCAGTGTTAACAGTGACTGGCAGGGAAAAAAGCAAAATGTTGCCACCAACATGCTGTCCTGCTGGCCCCCACACAGAAGCTTGCTCAGTGTGCATGACAGGATTGCTCAACCAAAGAGGCTGGGCTGGAGCGAAAACTCCTCGGCTCCCTTGTTCCTGGAAGAGCAGTACCAAAGCAAGACTGGCAGGGATCATCAGAGGGTCCCAGAGGACTGGAGTCCATCACTGCAGAGTAATCTCATCACTGACTCACCCTCTCTGGTTTTCCCTCTTACTTTCCCTCTCCCTGACCGAAGCTTCTCAAGGTCACCCTCTAATCAATTACTTGCACCCATGTTCGTATCTCTGGCTCTGCTGATACAACAAACCAACTAAGATGTAAACTTCCAGTCAAAAGATTGTCCATCCCCTGCTCTCTGTCTATGGTTCCCTTTAAGAACTGAGGACAGAGATGTAAACAAAAGTGATCACATTAGAATGGGCTGACTTCATATGAACCCATCCGTTTTCAATGATAAAAAAACAAATAGTTGTGAGGATGTGGGGAAACAGGAGCTTTAAGACACTGTTGGTGGGGTTGTAAATTAGTACAGCCATTTTGGAGATGGGTATTGAGGCTCCTCCAAAGACTAGGAATGGAACCACCATACAACCCACCCAGCTACACCACTTCTTGATCTCTTTCTAAAAGAATTGAAGTCAATACTAGAGCGATTCATGCATGCCCCTGTTTGTAGCAGCACAATTCACAATTGCCCAATTATTGAACCAACCTAGGTATCCATCAACAGAGGAATGGATAAAGAAAATGTGGTACATGCACATAATGGAATTTTATTCCGTCATAAAGAAGACCCAACTATGTCATTTGTAGAGAAATGGATGGAACTAGAGAATATTGTGCTCAGTGAGATCAGCCAGTCTCAGAAAGTCAAGAGTTGTATGTTTTCTTTCATATGTGGGAGCTAGAGAGAAACTAGGAAGCAAAAGGGACTTCAGATAAATGAGGAAAGAGACCAATAGGATAGTGGAAGGGGTTGGGGGAAGGGAGGCGAGGAGGGGGAAAGGAGGATTGAGGAAGAAGACAGTTCAAATAGTGTTGTGTCCATAGATGAAGGTGTCACTACAATCTCACTCATGCACAGGAGGAAGGGGGGTGGGGTGGGGTGGGATCTGAAAAGAAACAGCAACAGGAGGACGTTCCTCTTACTCCACCCCTTCTGTTCTATTCAGGGCTTTGACTGATGGGATGGGGCCCACCCACCTTGGGGATGGCCGTATACTTTACTCAGTGTACTCATTTAATATTATTTAAAAGATGTCATTCAAAGAACAGCCTCCCAGTGCACTCCAAGTAGTGTTTGACCAAATATCTGGACTCCCATTAGCCCCATTATGTCAACACATAAAGTTAACCATCACACCCACTTCTCCATTAACACACTAACATGGAGTAGCAACAACTCTACTCTCCTAGACAGGTATTTACCTGCCTGCCCCTCTCCCTGCCGTGTCACCGTGCTAACTGTCAGGAGCACTGTCCCTCTGCCTGTGGTCACCTGGACTCCCCTGCCCCAGACCTTAACTCTCCTTCCTACCATCCTACCCATAAGCAAGACAGTCCTAACACCTGGGTTTTGTTGAGGTATTTAATATTTCAAACATTCTGAATTGTAAATTATCTTTATGCTTTATCTTCCAGAATGTTCTGTCTCCAGAACCTGCAGATGTTCACTCTCTGGTTATCAACAGTATGGGCGCCGATGTCACATCTGCAATGCCAGGTTCACTGATACCAGTGGGTCTAGAACTCTTCACTATCTCTACTGGGTTGAAATCCTTTCTTCATATTATCTCCAGATATTATACATAATTTCAGAGGCTCCCCAGGTCTAAAATAACAACATTTTTTCTGGAACATAAATTCCATTTTTTCTTAATTAGAATTTTTTGGAGTAACAAGGTTTTCCCCTTAATTGTTATCTTTTATCTTCCAATGTTAGCAAAGAGGCATCTGATTTTCATGTCATTCTCTATCTTTTTTTAGGATTTTATTGGTTCAGTATAATTTTACATTCTAGTGAGACTCAAAATGATATATTCACATGTGCACCAACATCTCTTGGTGTGTTTCCCTCCTAACCCTATCCCGCTACCCCCCCAAACTAATCTCATCCCCCATATATAACATGCTATTTTTAAAAGGTCTGAAAGCTTAGAGGTTTATTTATTTTCCTTTACCAGGAAATTCACAGGACTATGTTCAAGGTGTGTCTTGCTTAGTTCTTCATGCTTGAGCTCAGTCCTCAGCACGGGGTGCTCTGGGAACGGCTCCTGAGGCACTGTCCCCCTGTCCTTTTCTGCATGCCAGACACTCATCCTGGACATCCAGAACCCGGTCTCTCATCTTCTCACTCATACCCACTCCCTGGCCCTTCCTTAGCTCTGTCTTCTGAGAAGCTTGTTCCATTCCATCTTTCAGACCAGAGATTCAGATCTCAGTAAAGGTGATTCCCGTTTTCAATTCCTCTGCCAGTTTTTTTTTGTTTTGGGTAGTATGGTTTGAACCCAGGGGCATTCTACCTCTGAGCTCAACTCCTAACCCTATTCCAATTTTTATTTTGAAACAGGGTCTCACCAAGTCACAGAGGGCCTCACCAGGTTGTTGAGACTGGCCTTGAGCCCATGATCCTCCTGTCTCAGCCTCCCAAGTACTGGGATTACAAGCGCAGGCCACCATGCCCGGCTTCATCTGCTAGTCTTAAAATTCGGAATCCATGTGTTTTGTTCTCATAAAGCCCTTCTGTGATATAAGTGCATCTCGTCCTATTTATTCTTCTCGAGTTCCCGCATCAAGCCATCCATCTGCCTCAAGAGGTGCCACTCGTCTTGGGTTCTCGCCCAGACCTGCCTCCTTCAGTCCCCACGCAGCTTCCTGCCGGAGTCAGCAGCCACAGAGGGTCAGTTGAGTCTGGCAACAGGTGGGTCCTGGTGGTGCTCCCAGGGCACACCTCCGTCCACACTGAGGGCCTGCCTGCTCCCACGGCTGCCCGAAAGATCTCCCCTGTGCCATCTTCATCTGCACAGACCCCACCTGTCCACTTCATTGCAAATAGCAACTGCAGTAAAAGTACTGGGCAGACAGGCACACTTTGTCCTCCTCACGTGCCCGTACTTGGAGGGATTTGATAAATACACCTTTCCTAGGAGAAGCCCATGAGTTCGCCTTCTCACCCTTCCCAGAATACTATGGCTTCTGAACAAATGGCCTCCACAGCCCTGCACCCGAAGCCATCCCATGAATTAGTGTGACTGAGTATGATCTGTCTAATTTGGATTAGGCTCCTGCGGGGCTCTGATTACACAAGGAAGGAAAATGTCACTCAAGAAGATGGGTCTTCTGGGAAACTGGGGCCCGGGAGAAGGCAGGAGCTCTCGGGGGAGACACATCCCTCCAAGCATGCCAATAACATGTGATTTCAGAGTGCCACCCAGGAGAGATCACGCTGAAAAATGACTAGACCTGCAACGGTGCTCCGAGCTCCATGGGTGACCAGCGACGCCTTATGTCCCCTTTTTGAATTTTCATAAATAAATGGAAGTACGTCAGAAGATTAACCAGAAGAAAACTAGTCTTTTCCCTTGAAGCTAGTATTGTGACTCTACCCATAGACTTGCTATACATTTAGTGAAATATTATCTCACTAAACCAGTTTGCTGAGAATTCGATGATAATTCTAACCAGCAGCTGTGCTCGCCTCCTGCCTTCTAACCAAGAAGCAGTTAGTTTCCCAAAGCAGGGGGCACTTTGGGGGGCAGTGCCTCAGCCACACTGTCCATGTTGTCACCATGTGTGGAAAAGGGAGGCAAAGAGAGCCACAGAACATGTCCCCAAAGCAGCCAGTTTCCTGTGGGGGTCAGTCATCACTTCTGTGCACACAAGCTGATGGACATCAAGAAACCTGAAGCCTGTAATCCCACTACTTGGGAGGCTGAGACTGGAGGATCGCAGGTTCCAGGCTGGCTTCAATGACTTAGCGAGACCCTCAGCAACTTAGTGAGACCCTGTTTCAAATGAAAAATAAAATAAGGCTGGGAGTGTAGCTCAGAGATAGAATGTCCCCTGGGTTCAATCCCCAGTATCAAAAAAAAAAAAAAAATTAAATTGGGTGTAGTGGTGCACACCTGTAATTCCATATTTGGGAGGCTAAGACAAGAGAATTGCTGAAGCCAGCCTCAGCAATTTAGCAAGACCCTATTTCAGAACAAAAGATAAAAAGGTCTGGGGGTATATCTTAGAGGTAGAGCATCTTTGGGTTCAACACTCAGCTGGGCACACCTGTAATCCTAGTACTTGGGAGGCTGACAGGAGGATCAAAGGTTCCAGACCAGCTTCAGCAACTTAGCAAGACCCTAAACAACTTAGTGAGAACTTGTTTCAAATTTTTAAAAAATAATAATAATAAAATAGGGCTGTGTATATAGCTTAGCAGTAGAATGCTCCTGGGTTTAATCCCCAGTACCAACAACAAAACAAAACCAGATGAAAAGCTAGGCATAAAAAAATTGAAGGGCAGCCAGGCGTGGTGGCACACGCTTGTAATCCCAGCATTCGAGAGGCTGAGACCAGAGGATCCTGATTCGCGGCCAGCCTCAGCTACATAGGCACTCCGCAACTTAGTGAGACCTGGTTTCAAAATAAAGAATAAAAAATAGGGCTGGGGGTATAGCTCGGAGGTAGAATGTCCCTGGGTTCAATCCCCAGTACCGCAAAAAAAAAAAAAAAAAATTGAAGGGCATTATCTAAAAATCAAGGAAATTGGGGAAGACAGGAGATATGGAAAATGGTCTCTGCCCCTTCCTAGCATTTCAGCTGCTGGCTCCAGAAGTAAAAATAAAAGCCCTTACTTTAGCCATGATTTGCTTAGAAAACATTCACTTACAAAACCTTGCGACTATTGACACTATCGTCAGATCTTGGCGGTGGCTGCGTATCGTCACCTCAATGTGTTTGCTCCGAGAAGAGTTTCATTCTTTGGGAGGGAAAAATAAAGGTCGGAGTGTGACATGCTTGAAACACACCCGGTGACATAAAGTTGACTGCTCAGGAATAAGGAAGCCTGTATCTATATTTTTACCCACCGCAGTGACCTGCGTGTTTCTCTCTCTCTCTCTCTCTCTCTCTCTCTCTCTCTCTCTCTCTCTCTCTCTCTCTCTCTCTCTTTCTCTCTCTCTCTCTCTTTCTCTCATACACACACACACACACACACACACAGAGTTGAGCTCAGCTGGGCAGCCATCCAAATGATTCATATTAAATTCTAGCTATATTCAGCACAAAAGCCATCTAGCATCAGAGGATCAAAGTTACATCAACTAACAAGCTCTGGGGAATTGATAAGCAGCTAAAATTAGGTCATTGCATAGCAGCGGCTTTTGATGGATGAAGTGAAATTTAGCCTCGGGTTTGCTATTTAAAGATCTGTTACAGCACACTTTCCTGTAGCCACAATGAACACACAACAAAGCGTCAGGCGTCTGATTAAATGTTTAATCATCGCTGTTTGCCCCGCCGACTGGCAAAGATTTCACAGGTTCCTAAGAGCGCATTCAACTCTCGGGCTGAGCCAGCGAATGCATTTAATTCCCGTATTCAGAGCCTCGCAGAAGCCATTCCTCCCTCCTCGAGGCAAATTCTGTAAAGTTATTTTAATCACTTTTATAAGCATTCCATCCCGCAAACCATTCGGCCTCTGAATCCTAACCCGGGTCAGTGTTTCCAAATTCTTCACCAACTTGAAACAAACCCGGCTCCTAACTGCCAAGTGTATGTATCAGCCTCTAGAGACCTCATTTCTTTTTCTTGATCTTTCCTCCAATTTTAGAAGCTTGCACCCCTCAGAGATGGCTGACATCTTTCTTATTTACTTATTTTGTGATACTGGGGATTGTAGCCAGTCACAGTGATGCATGCCTATAATCCCAGTACTTGAGAGGCTGAGACAGGCAAATCAAAGTTTTGAAGCCAGCCTCAGCAATTTAGGGAGACCCCCAGCAACCTCGTGAGACTGTCTCCCAGGACCCCCACCTCCTACACCACACTGCAGACTGCTGAGACTTACATCCAGACCAGAGCCGCCACTGCTGATGAGAAGCAGCACACTCCCACCACCAGCAGAGAGGGCTCATTCTTTGCTTCTCTCTCCCCACTTTGGTCCCTAGAACTCATATCCCCCAGCTATCTCTCAGCCCAGAAATGAGTTAGTTTGGAAAGCTCAAAAACTATTCATTCTGCCTTTTCCCCCTAGAAAGAAATGCAGTAGGAAAAAGACAACTGGATGTCCTTAGCGCACTCAAAACTTTTAAGAAGTTACACCATCTCCACTAGGCATGGAAAGTCCTGGCCAGGGAGCATAATAAGAAAGAAAAGATCTCAATGTACAGGACACAGTTCAGAGCTGCTGAAGACTGTTAAAGTATACCGATATGCAAATACAAACCAAGTGTGGACAGGTGCTCTGTGCAAATATAGCTAATCATACACGTACTTGTAATTACAGCCACCAAGATTTGAAACTCAAAATAGGACTGGAGCAGGCTCTGGCCATCGGTTCTATTTTTCCCATCCAAGAAGCAAGTCAGGAGAAGAGACATAAGCCCAAGGAAACCCACCCAGCCCTGTGCTAAAGTCCTGGCATGAGTCCACTTAATCCCCCTGCTCTCTTCTTTTGGTGGTGGTGGTGGTGGTACTGGGGATTGAACCCAGAGTTATTCTACCTCTGAGCTACACCCCAAGCTCTGTTTTCTCTCTCTCTCTCTGTGTGTGTGTGTGTGTGTGTGTGTGTGTGTGTGTGTGTGTGACTAAAGATTGAACTGAGTCATTCTACCTTTGGGCTACACCCTCAGTCCCGTTTGTTTGTTTTTGCGGTACAGGGAATTGAACCCAAGGGCATTCTACCTCTGAGTTACACCCCCAGCCCTGTATTTTATTCATTATTTTGAAACAAGGTCTCACTAAGTTGTGGAGGGCCTCACTAAGTAGCTGAAGCTAGCTGCGAACCTGCAATTCTCCTGTTTCAGCCTCACAAGTACTGGGATTACACGTATGCACCACCACGCCCGGTGTATCTTTTATTTTGAAACAGTCTCACTAAGTTGCTGAGCTGGCCTTGGACCTGAGATCTTCCTGTCTCAGCCTCCCAAGTATAAGCATACTGCCCCACTGGTGTCATGGGAATCACGGGTGCATGTCACCACACCCAGTTTAATCTCCCTATTCCTGTGAGGTGAGTCTCATGATGCTGGATAAATGGAGGTGATAAGACACAAATAGGTCATGTAATATTTGCACAAGGCCAACAGCAAGGCTGGAATCTACATCCCACTTCCTGTAGCTCTGAGCTTAAGTTCCAGCCATGGGACCTCTCAAGGAAAAGTAAAGAGGGGAATCATTCATTCACTCATCCAATTTCTTTGCAAATATTCACTGGACACACACTGGAGAAGATTCCCTGACCAGAAATCTTCATACTCCTACACCATTAATACTCCATACTCCTCCATGCTACTCTCTATATTTCTACACAGACATAAATGGGCCTCCTTGGAAGAAAAAGCAAGTCAATAAAATTAAATTGTCTATTTATTTATTTTTATTGTTACTGAGGATTGAACCCAGGGGCATTCCACCTCTAAGTTACACCCTCAGTCCATTTATTTATTTATTTATTTATTTTTGAAGCAGAGTCTCACTAGGTTGCTGAAGGTCTCACTAAGTTGCTGAGGCTGGCCCCTAACCTACAATCCTCCTGCCTCAGCTTCCCAAGTACTGGGATTACAGGTGTGCACCACCTTGCCTGGCTGAGTGAGTAAAATTTCAAAACCCAGCCAAGCCCACTGGAGAAACTCAGACCCCTCCAGCCTCCTTCCCACTCTGCTAAGTAAGAGAGCCACCTGCTCTATGGTCTGTGTACATACTCTGGACATGAAGATAACCAAGACAGGCTTCAATAAAGCATAGACCAATTTTTTTTTTCCCTGCAGAGAATAATGAAAAGCTCCAAATCACTCAGCAAGGAGGTTAAACACCAGTGGTTAAAAACATCAATAATAAAGACTGGTATTTGTTGAAGATTGATTTTCTTTTGGTCAAACTCTAGGCTGAGCACTTTTAATTTTTAGAGCTCTGTGCAGTAGGAACTATCATTATTCCCTGGTTTCCTGCGGAGTAAATTGGCCCTTAGAGCATTAACCTGCCTGGGTCATACAAACCAAGGGCAGCACTAGGATGCAGATCTTTCTGGAGGTGTCTCCCCACAACATCAGTGCTGTCCACACTTTCCTGAAGGCTGACATGCCACACAGAAAAGTCGCCATGATAAGGACATCCCCGTGCACCTGGAGTCCTGGAAGGAACGGAATGGCTTGAGTATTTTTAAGCCACAGGCAGTGAACCACTTATCCCAATGTATCTCAATGAAAATTAAATGCCTGGAATATTTAGCATGGTCTAGACAATCAAACAAAAAGTACAAAATCTTCAACCTCTTAAGGTTGTTTTTTTTTTTCTTTTCTGGTACTGGGGGTTGAACTCAAGGGCATTCTATCTCCAAGCTATACCCCCAGCCTTATTTTTTATTCTTTTTTTTTTTAATTTTTCAGCATGGATTTTTATACATTTCTTGAGTACAACAGGGTTATGAAGACATTTACGACATATCAATCATTGTCAGAACACAAATAGCACCACTTCTTCGTTTTCCACGTATAGCTCACATTCTTAACATAGCTTGGTCAAGCAAACTTTCTAGAGTCATAAACCATAAACCATTAGAGTCATATATTTACTTTCTAAGAAGTAGGAGGGTCTTTCATCTACTCATCCTAGGTGCAATCTCCAGACTTTGAGACGCCAATGTATCCATAGCAGAAGAATCAGTATAATTACTCACATATGCAGATAGCAACTGCCAGGGGGGAAAAGGCCCAGCTGGGCTTCCACAACTCCCCCGTTTTTATTTTAAAATGCACGAAGGACTGTGTCTATCTTAGGTCATTTCCTACCAGGTGCTTAATCTCCGTCATGGGGTCTCAATGAGTCATTCAATGAGCCCTGTCTTAGGTTGATATTGCCCTGAGAAAATCAAACCCGTCATTAACTACCAGGCCCTGTGCGACAGCCTCTTAAGATTTACCCTAACAATGTCAATCTCAGCGTCCTATGATCAGATTACTTAAGCTCTTTCTATGGTAAAGATCATGCATTTTTCTGCTGCTGCTTTCCAAAAAATGTGTGCCGGCAAAAGGCCCTGCCACAGGGTTGGGCACAATGTTTCCTCAACACTTTCACCTCTCAACTTCATGACTGGCCCTGAAGCAGCAGCCCACCATCCCCACCACACCAGGTACCCAAAGAACCCCTTCCACGTGGTCCAGGTTTTGAAATGCGGAGGGAGACGCAAGCTGGAGTTAAGTCCTGAAGTGGTACTAGGAGAGAGCAACTGAACTTCAAACGTCAGGTGCAGGGATGTCCCCATGTGCGGCATCTAAATGCACTAGTCAAAAGGAGCTTTCTATAAAATGCTCTAGTCCATGATTTTGGACACTCACCCAGGGTGGTGTCTGTAAAGCTTTGCACATAGGCCAACAAACTTGCTCAGTGAGCGGCAGCTGTGATGACTGCACACACAACGACCTGGTCAGGATACACACTGGCCACTTACCCAGATTCAGAGTCTGGGTGACAGGTCTAGGGGTCAACTCCTGGAAACTCTCCAGGTCAAATTCCTGGTAACTTGTGCTCTAAGGAGTCATGAGTCCAATGGGGACTTTCCTCATTCTCCATGCTGAAGCTGGACTCTAGAAACAGAAGGAGCCTGAGCATCTCCCTCGCCATCCCTGGAGCCTGCACTACCTCCCATGTCACTGGGAGTCCTTGAACTTGGGGAAGGGAGCCATGGGAGAGATGGTATGGACATAGGAGATAATATTCTAAGGACAAAACCGCAGAGAGAATGAAAGTCTGATTTTTCTAGTAAGCTCATTCCTTGTGTCCTGCTTCTCAGTTCAGTGTTTCACTCCAGTGGGAATTTGTTCCCAGAAAAGTGGAAGAACAGAGAAGCATCTTGGTCCATGTGTGTGGTTACAACAAAATATCCAAACCCAGAAGTGGTGGCATAAGCCTGTAATTCCAGTGCTTGAGAGGTTGAGACAGAAGGATCACAGGCTCGAGGCCAGCCTCAGCAACTTTAGGAGATCCTGTTTCAACATGAAAAATAAAAAGGACTGAAGGTGTCTCTTGGTGGTAGAAAGCCCCTGGGTTCAATCCCAGTACAGAAGGAAAGAAAGAAAGAAAGAAAGAAAGAAAGAAAGAAAGAAAGAAAGAAAGAAAGAAAGAAAGAAAGAAAGAAGGAAGGAAGGAAGGAAGGAAGGAAGGAAGGAAGGAAGGAAAGAGTGAGTAAGAAAAGAAGGAATAGAGAAAGAAAGACCTGAGACTGGGTAATTATGAACAGGAATTTATTTCTCCCACTTCCTGTTGCTGGAAAGCCCCAGAGGAAGGTGCTGGCAGATTCAGTGTCTGTGAAGTCTAAGCTCTGCTTCCAAGATGGTGCCCTGAACACAAACATGGCAGAAGGCAGAGGGGTAGAAAGAGATGAGGCTGAGCAAAGCCTTCCTGACAAAGGCCTTACCCCCACTCATGAGGCTTTGCCCTTGTGACTCAGTGACTTCCCAAAGGCTCCACTTCTTCAT
This sequence comes from Graphiurus murinus, assembly GCA_004027655.1. Taxonomy (NCBI): domain Eukaryota; kingdom Metazoa; phylum Chordata; class Mammalia; order Rodentia; family Gliridae; genus Graphiurus; species Graphiurus murinus. The sequence goes on from PVLC010014919.1 coordinate 25,039, forward strand.
AACACTATCACTCGGGCTTTACATTTCAACATATGATCTGGGGGGCCATTGGGACAGAAGCACTTTTCTCTGTGAGCTGGTTGGCCCTTTCCAATGTGGGTAAAGGGAAACATCTCAACTCCAAGCTAGAGGGAAGACCGCGGTGCCTTGCAGGTGGCTTTGGCTAGGGAAGGGCTGAAGGTAGGTACCTCGTGTGAAGAGGCCAAGCCCCCCAGGGCTGCAGAGAAGCCAAGTCCAGGGGGCTGACGATGGCTGCCAGAACCCTGAGGTCCCAGGCAGGCTGCGAGGATGAGATCTCACCACTCACCTTCACCTGGTGGCACAGGCTTCTCCTCATCCCACCACCAGTCACCCAGGGATGTGTGCTATGTGTCTCCCTCCCTGCAGGACAGGTGGCTTTCCTCCCTCAAGCAGTCATCTAGCATCTATCCAAAACTCATGTCACAGAAAAATACCCCAAACAAAGACCAGGGACAATGCTCCAACTTTCCTCTAAACTCAGCCCCTTCCTCAATCGAGGGAGCTAGAATGAGGTCAGGGTGGGTGGTTGGTTATTGGTTGGTTGTTGGTTGTTGGTTGGTTGGTTGGTTGGTTGGTATAGGGGATTGAACCCAGAGGCATTCTACCTCCAAGATACACTCCCAGCCCTTTTTATTTTTTGTTTTGAAACAGGGTCTCTCTAAATTGCTAAGAGCCTGGCTAAGTTGCTGAATCTGGCCTCAAACCTACAATCCTCCCATCTCAGCCTCCCAAGTACTAGGATTATAGGTGTGTTCACTTTAGGCAACCGGATACCAGCTCCCCCTCAAGCAGGCTGATCAAATCACCAGCACTTGTAGATAGCTCTGGCAGGACCTTGGCGGTGTGGGGGCGGGCGAGGTTCGGGACCCTCTCTACTCAGAGCTGGCAGTCCTGTGAGGGCTGTTGCTTCTAATTTAAATTCTCACTTCTTATTCTATTTTGAGATCCTCTCTGGATTTTAGGAATGTGGAGACGTGCCAGTTGTAAAGCCCCAAGTACAGAACTGTCACGCAGGCTGCAGGCAGGCGTTGTAATGGAAACAAATCACTGCTCTGGACACGAATTGCTCCTCCTGACTCCTGACGCGCCTTCGGGCCTTTGAACAAAAGCCTGGAGGGGGAGGGCGGCTAGAGGGTGAGTTGGCCGGATGGACTGTTGAGATGAAAGAGGATCCCAAGTAACTATAATGCGAGCAGAGTCAGCCTTCTCTGAGGTTAAGTACCCAGAGAGAGATGATAAACAGAACAGGCAGCACTTTAAGTGGGAATAAAGTGAGTTCAGTATTGCGGTAAAGCTGCAAAATGCAAGAAGTGGACTGCATTTAGCAGAGAGTAAATCAGAATGCAGGCTCAGAACCTTTAAGAGGGGCCCTTCTACCAGGAAAGAAGAGAGGGACTGGGAGGGAGGGGTGCAAGACGGATTGCTTATGGCCAAGTCAGAGAAGCAAAATTTCACATGGAGATTTAACGAGGGACTCTACCGTTTCCCTCAGCTCACCCGCCTGGGCCTCTCGCAGCTGAGCTCCACCTCAGCAGCAGGAAAACAGTCTAATGGCAGGGAGCATGTCTACCTCTAAGGATTTTCCACACATTTAAAAATATTTCAAGGCCGGCATGGTGGCACACACTTGTAATTCCAGTACTTGGGAGGCTGAGACAAGGAGAATTGCAGGTTCAAGGCCAGCCTCAGCAACTTAGCAAGACTCTATTTTAAAATATTTTTAAAAAAAAAATACTTGAAAGGGCTGTGGAAGTGTAACTTGGTGGTAAAATGCCCCTGAGTTCAATCCTCAGTACAAAAAAAAAAAAAAAAAAGGATATGGATATGTTGTGTAATTTTTCTAAAATCCCTCATGAGGCTCTTTAGTATGTTTTTCTACATTCCTTTTAACCTCTTAGCTTGTTGAAAGACCATTTCAAACTCTAGATCTTGGGGGATTAAAAATGCCAGGCATTTCTAAGTTTGAGTTCCCCATCCCCAAGAGGAAATCAGCAAATTAAAACTGAATTAGGCAACAAAGAATACACCATTTTGTCTTTTCTTGGGTTAAAGACTGACAGTAAAGGGCAACTGGCTCTGTTGTCTAGGCTCCAGCCTGCTTGGTCAGAACCCAGACCCCAGGGAGGCAGCTACTAAAGCAGTGCCCCATCTCCAGCCATCGGAGGTGGCAGGCGTTGGGGGTGTGTCTTCTGTGTCAGCCTCATCCTGCTGTTTGCTCTATGGATGCCTACAGAATGGAGACAAAAGAACCTCCAGGTCCAGCCCATCTGCCAGAACTCCCTCAGGCAAGAAGAAAGTCGGTTCTGTTCAAGAGCTTTGCATGCTGATGAGACAGTGACTCGAGAAGCTGTTAGAGATTTCCAAATCGGAGTCTGATACCCTTTATGTATAAAAACACCACAGGTTTGTGTCTATGCCAAGCATGAATTCCCATGGTGCTGGAATCTCTTCTTTCTTTAGAGAGAAAGTGGCTGAGCACTGCAAGGCTTAGGAGTGGCCAGGAAATTCATAAATTGGCATTCAAAAATAATTTCATTCCATTCCAGAATTAGAAGTGAGCAGAGTCGAGGGAACTAAAAACAAATGGTTCCAGATAAATAACACCGTGTGCATGTATGACTGGAGCATTGTGAATCTCACCAGCATGTACAGTTATGATGTGCCATTGTATCCATCAGCATTCCTGCAGCTATAATCTAAAGATCTGACCATGTCCTTTAGAGGAAAGAAGATTTATTTTCTTACGGTTTCAGACTCAGTCTGTGTGAGGCTGGGGACTATCACAGATCTCAGAGCATGGCGGCCAAAGGTGGAGAGAGGAAGAGCACATGGGCTGTGCTCCTCACATCATGAAGGCTGGAAGCAAGCGAGAACCGGGGGAGGAGGGGCCATAGCTAATCCCCAAGGCTGCATCCCAAGGGACCATCTTCTCCAGGTACCACCCAGTGAATCCATTACAATGGATTTATCCACTTCTGGTATTATAACCCTCATCACTCAATTCTATCAACCCTGAATCTTAATAAATGAGCTCTTTAGGGAACATTTTATATCTAGCTATACCATTACCAATAGAAGATTTTTAAAAAGAAGTTGTCCAAATTAGTATATTCTGGGAATATAAATTGCATATGGATGATAATTTTATACTTTGACTGTTGGACTGAAGCTTTGGGAAATAGGCCTCAGGCATATTTCATTTGTTGAAAAATTAAAAATTTGTCTGGCCACTGAGGTGGTAGTGGTAACTTAAGATAGTGTTGCCATTTTTCTATGGAGCCAGAATGCTACATCTGATAGTTGAATAGTTCTTGGATATATTTCGGAAAGAAACATCTATATTCTCTATCAAAAGCTCTTGGAAGGAAACCAGAAAAGCAGAGTATTCTTCTAGAAGGCATAGAATTTTGGTTAGGTCAATTTTGCTAAAAAATTTGTTAATAGATCTTCATAAGCAATATTCAAGTAACATGCTAGTGTCTAGTGTCCTGGGCAAATTGAGAAACTGCTGTGCCTGACCTGCTCTGGCCCCACAGGGTGCAGGTGGCCAGCCCCCGGGGCCATTGAGAAACTCACAGGTGTGTCTGAGCACTCCTTTTTCTTCTTTTCACTTAGCCATCACTCTTGGCATTCACCATATTTGTGTTCATGTCTGTTTCCTTAAATAGAAATGGAATACTATTTATTTATTAACTCTTCCTATTATTCCCAGTCATTTTGATGTAGGATAGAAGAAATAGGTTAAAAAAAAAAAAAGGTCTGTTTTCTGTTGCTACAATAGAATAAATGAGGCAGGGTAATTTATAAAGAAAAAGGGTTATTTGGGCTCCCAGTTCTAGAGACAGGGAAGTCCAAGATTATGAACCAAGCAAGAACTAGTGATTTTTCAACTCTTGCTGGAAAGGGGAAGGGCCAGTGGGGATGTGAGAGAGAGAGAGAGAGAATGTGAAAGGTGGATCACTATTTTATGGTAACCTGCTTTTATGGTAACTAACTTAGTTTCACAAGAGCAAGAACTCACCCACTGGAGAAAGGCATTCATCTATTCATTTATTGAGGGCTCTGGGTCCTAAGCCAAGCATCCACCAGGAAGCCCTACCACCCCTACACACTTTTACACTGGGAGCCAAATCTTAGCATAATTTTTGACACAGACAAACCACAACTAAACCATAGAAGGTGTCGAGCATGGTGGTGCATGCTTGTAATCCCAGTACTTGGGAGGCTGAGACAGGAGGATTGTAGGTTCAAGGACAGTCTCAGCAAGTAGTGATGTGCCAGTATTGAAAAATTGTTCTGGTATTAACTTCCAATAAAAATATAAAAGGCAATCAGAGTCTGGGTGCCACTTAGGCACTCAGAGAGAAACACAGCCTGGCCTGTTACTTTCCAGAACTCTCCCTTTCCTCTGCCCTTTGTCCTAATGTTAAACCATTTTAAGAATGTAAAGACAATAAAGTCTTTAGCCTTACAAATACATAGAGGCAATTGAAGCCTTTAGCCCTACAAATATATAAAAAACAATTCAAAAACCCAAGATCTCAGTGACTCTGCCTGGTGCTAGCAAGGGCCTTATGCCTTGCTCTTAGAGATTGCACAGAGCTACACTGGCTGTAATTAGTGCCTCTTTTCCCATCCTGTTCTTTGGGACCTGGCCTTGGCATAGGAAATGTAAACTCCATGTGTTACTTCAAAGCACCCATAGATGATGGGCAACCAATACAGCCCAATACAACAGAGGTAAAAGCAAGGTAGATTATTGACACTTTCATTTAGTAAGGGCACTATCTGGAGGTAAAAGGCACCACCTGCCTAAGAAATAAGTTACTAGCTCATTGCCTTGGTAACACTGATAAGAACATATGAATAAGAAAACTGTATTTAAGGGCCAGGGTCTAAAGCGGGGAGTGTTCCATTTTCGGGCTCTCCAGCATATCTGCCAGGCAAGTTGCTTTTTTTCTCTTCCCCCTTTGTTTCCCACTGACTTTGTAATAAAGATTTGTTAAAGCTGCAACTGAGCTGTCTATTAGTTTTAATTTCCCAATTCAATTTATCTTTTTGAACTGAGGATAAGAGCCCTCGGCAGCATTATAACTGTAACAGTGAGATTCTCATCAACCCAGCAAGACCCTGTTTCCAAATAAAAATAAAATTGGGCTGGGGTGTAGCTCAGAGGTTGAATTCCCTGGGCTCAATCCCCAGTGTCACATTAATTAATTAATTAATTAATTAATTAACCATAGAAGGTTTGTTTGTTTTTTGTGGTACTGGGGATTGAACCCAGGAGCATTCTAAGTCCAAGCTACACTCCCAGCCCTATTTTTTTTTTACTCTTTATTTTGAAATAGGGCCTCACTAAGTAGCTGAGGCTGGCCACAAATCTTCGATCCTCCTGTCTCAGCCTCCCAAATACTGGGATTACAAGCATGTCCCTCCATGCCCTGCATAGAAGGTTTTTTGTTTGTTTGTTTGTTTTTTTCGGTACTAGGTATGGAACCCAGGGGCATTCACCTCCAGTCCTATTTTTTATTCTTTATTTTGAAATAGGGCCTCACTAAGTTGCAGAAGGCCTCACTAAGAAGCTGAGGATGGCCACAAAGCCAGATCCTCCTGTTTCAGCCTCCCAAGTACTGGGATTACAAGTGTATGCCACCACGCCTGGCTTAGAAGTCATTTTTAAATCTTGAAACAAAACCATTTTTCCAGCCTCTTGATATTTTTTCAGTCTATTCAGAGGATATGACTAGCATAATTTTTGAATATTGAAATTTATTAAGACACTGTACTTTAATAACAATGTCACTGAATGTCCTATTCATTTTTGAAAAGATGGTACAGTTTCTGTCGGCATAAAAGAAATGTGTCTGAATACACATACTTATCCATTATATAATCAGACTTGTTAGCTATGCTAGTCCAGTTTTCCATGTCCTTCACTATACTAGTCTACCACTGCAAACACAGTTAAGTGCTAACCCAGCAATTATTCCACTCCCTCTCTAATTGTTCACATCCTGATTTTATATATGTGGCAGGTTAAGAGACAGGTCATGATTAAGTCTAGTCGAGCTTTTCTCAACAAAGGCACTGCTTATATTTTTTTTCTGCTTTGGATGTGAGTGTAAGAACATCATACTTACAGCTGTGGCAGCCACCTTGTGACCTTAGGCATCTTTACTCATTTTGAAAGTTTATTTGCTTACTAATCCTTGTTTAGTATTCATGTTTCTCTTATAGTTATTTTTATTTTGCACATGTTCATTTCTCCTTTAAAAAAAAAATCCCTCATAGATGGTATTAGGTGGTACAATTTCTGAGTCCTTGATGATATCTAGTGCTTTTTCACTACTATTCTGCATTTCGTTGACCTTGGGTTAGCGTCTCCAAACCCTTCTGCCTTCACAACCTCTTCCACACTTATTTTGCTCTAGTTTTCTTTTTCGTGTGTGTGTGTGTGTGTGTGTGTGTGTGTGTGTGTGTGTGTGTGTGTATTTCCAGGGATTGAACCCAGGGGCATTCTACCTCCAACCTACACATCCAGCCCTATTTTATTTTCTGTTTTGAAGCAAAGTCTCACTGTGTTGCTGAAGCTTGCTGTTGCTAAGGATTGCTGTTGCAATCCTCTTGTCTTAGCCTCCCAAATATTGGGATTACGGTTGTGTACCACCACTCCCAGCTCAATTTTCTAAAATGTCAACAGAAAAATCAATAATTCTTTTTTGGGAGAAGGGTACTGGGGATTGAACCCAGGGGCATTCTATCTCTGAGCTATACCCCTGTTTTATTTTGAAACAGGGTCTCACTAAGTTTCTGAGGCTGACCTCGAACCTGCAATTCTCCTGTCTCAGCCTCCCAAGCATTGGGACTACTGGCATGCACCACCATGCCTGGCTCAATAATTCATTCTTAAGAAACCTAAAGGGCAACAATGGTTTCCAAATGACTCTGTTTAGGCCCAGAAATATACTAGTTGCAGTTCTGTGTATTTTTCTCCCTGGGGCTATATTTACACTCCTTATCACATAGACTTCTTTCTAGTACTATTTAAAATATGCACTATCTTCTAAGCAGATCCCCCTGCCAAACAGAGATAAAGCACAAATGAACATCATGCCCAGAGAAGGGTTCAGGCTCGGGTCCAGCAGCTTTTTAGTTTAGGTTTGCTGTGCTTCCCATAGAAGGATGTCTCACTCCTGCTACAACCTTGTCCCAACTCCCAGGCAATAGTTCCCTCAAGTTACAGTTTGGCCTCACACATAGGTTTTGTTTAAAGGGGAGAATACACAAATGACAGAGTAGAGACCTGGGAGCTGTATTCCTGTGGCTCAGATCCATGGGGGCTGAGACCCACTTGTGGACTCCTGGCCCCAGGCCCAGATTCCAAAGAGTCAGGGCTCCAGAGGAGCCTGGCTAGGAGGGTTGCAAGCTCAGAGCCAGTGTGCACACTCCCCATGTGAACCTGACCAGCCCTCCAACTTCTCCTGACCCCACATCCTCAAGATGGCAAGCTAGCCAAGTCAGCTTCCTAGGGCTGTTTTGATAACTAAATGGCACACACAATTCCCAGCACCGCTGGGGAACCATCTTTGCAGCCGGCATCACCCTCCAAAACGACTCCTAGCAGCCTCCACCAGGTGTGCAGGTCAAGCACGAAGAGGTGTGTGTGCTTGTGTTTTACATGCACATGGTTGTGTGTGCGTCGTGTGTGTGTGTGTATGTGTGTGTGTGTGTGTGTGTGTGTGTGTGTGTATGGATGGTCCCCAACTTACAACAATTCCACTTGGTGATTTTTTGACTTTGCAGTGGTGTGAAGGTATACCCATGCCACCATTTCATTCTTCCCTTTCAGTATAGTATTCAATAAAGTATGTGAGATGATCAATACTTTACCATAAACTAGCCATTGGGTTAGATGATTTTGCTCAGCTGTGGACTAACAGAGGTGTTCTGAGCATCTTTATGTGGATGAGATTGAGCTGCGGTGTTGGGAAGGTCAAGTGTAGGAAAGCCTTGTTTGGGACAGGATATCTTCAACTCACGATGGGTTTATTGAGATGGAAGTGCAGCACTATTTGTCCATGTATGTGTAGGTGTGCCTATCTACGTGTGCATGCATGCCCATGATTACATGTGTACATGCTGTGTGTGCATACATGGATTTGTGTATATCTGTCAGTAAATGTGTGTGCAGGTGTTTGCATATGCACCTGGGCACATGTGTGTGCTTATTTTTGTCTTTAGGCACAGTGTGTGGCATCTAGGAATGGAGCTGAGCGTCTCATTCCTCCAGCCCAGCATAACTCTCTCAAAAATCATTAGCAAATGCAGCCAGGCCCATACTCATTCCCCTGGTACTTAAAGGGATATCCAACTGTCTTTATAAGGTTTACATTAGCATAAATATTACATTAGTGTGACTGCTTGAAATGCACTTATCTCTCAAGAGACTCCAACACAGTTCTTGAAACACTCAGGTCTGACAAATGTGGATCACATTTAAATAAAACACCAAGACAACTCAGTTAAGTGACTGACATTCAGTGGGGGAGGAAGGCACAGATTATAATTTCTTCTTAAAGAAGAGAAATGTATTCCTAAAATATTTATGGATCAGTTTCCTAAATTGCTTTCTAATCTACAGAGGAAATTGTCCTTTAAGCATATTACATAAAATTAATGTCCTTTTAAAGCCATAATCAATTTTCTTTCCATCTATTTCATCAATTTTCCAAGTTGGCATAAGTTATGGACTCTTTCTTAAGCTCTTCTTTCCTCCCAAATTACTATAAAATTCAATTATGACCTAATACTCAGTACTCTGCATAAGTGGAGAGGCTGCCTAGAGAAAGTCAGGCAGAAATGTATTTATTTATCATTACAGGCTTTCTCAGCAAAAGAGGGACATTTTCGGTGTGGGTCTGAGGTCCTCTTACCTACAGGAGGTCACAGGACAGGCAGTCACCTCGTCAGCCTTCTCATGAAACCGGCTTCGTGGTATGCAGCTTTATACCAACAGAGGGCTTCCAATCCATCATGGTGTCCATCCTCATTCACTTGCAAGAACAGGGCCCTTTCAAGGAGGCAGAACACAGCACCTATTGAAAAGGCTGCAGGGCCAGAGGGGTGGCCTTCGGAAGCCAGCTGGATACCCAAACCTGCAAGAGAGTGAAGCCGTCCCTGGACAAGGTGACTTTCACCATTATTGCCACAGAAAACCAAACTCTTCTTACCTGGCTGGCCAAAGCAACAGCCTCCCCTTGGTAGCCTCAGCCTTGCCCCAGGAGCCAGATGAAGTCAGAGAGGGGGGCATGTTTGGCCAAACTCCATTATATAGAAAACAAAGCAAAAGTAAACGGAGCAAGGAAAATGTGTGATGTGTGCACTCCAATCCAAGGGCAAGGGGCCAGAGTAGCTTACATGGCCATGGGAGAGCTGAACTTTGGCCTGCCTACTTTCCTGAATTGTTTGTTTTGGTTTGGTTTGGTTTTTTTTTTTAATTTTTATCCTATTTATTTATTTATTTTTGGTACTGGAGTTTGAACCCAGGGGCAATCTACCCCTGAGCTAGTCCCCTAGCCCTTTTTATTTTTATTTGATACAGTGTCTCACTAAGTTGCTAAGGGTCACACTAAATTGCTGAAGTTGGTCTCCAAACTGTGATCCTCCTATCTCAGTTTCCCAAGTACTGGAATTACAGGTGTGCACCACCATGATTTTTTTTTTTTTTTTTTTTTGGATGTTTCTGGAGCTTTTAAATGATCCACGAGAGAGTCTTGGGGAAATTGAAGGCTCCAGTGCTGACTTGATTCTTTCTGCATCACACACACACACACACACACACACACACACACACACAGGAACACACACGCACACACGCGCTCGCACACAGACGCTACATAGGAAGGAGAGCAAGCACTTTGGGGACATCATAGCTGAGAACTCTTCTGCCCGGTACAGAATTACTCAGCAGGCCAGAGACGAATCATTAGGATAAGAAACCTTCACTTGCGGTCTCCAGTTGTGCTTCATGGGCTCTGTGGAGGTCAGTGTGCCCTGGAGGGCCCACATGTAAATGTGTCCATGGAGCATCCAGGAAATGGTTCAGAGAGCTGCAGAATCTCTCCTCCCTTGCTGACCTCTGCCTCCCTTCCACAAGCATGCTTCATCCAAGAAGAAGCAGTTGATCCAACTGCAGGGGACTTGGGAAGGTTTCCTAGAGGAGACAGCACTAGATTCCGGTTTTCAAGGCCATCTTCAGATGAGGTGTCACTTCAAGCCAAAAGAACACATTCAAAGGGAAGAAAAGTTAAAAGACAAAATGGCAAAAATTTAGTATGCTTGTAATTGGCAAGTGATCTACCACTGACCTGCACCTCAACCCTGCAGCAGAAAATTGGAAGCTATCTCACACACCACACACACACACACACACACACACACACACACACACACACACACACATTATTAGTCTGTGATTGTGAAGATGGAACAAAAAGCGTATCACTAGCCGGGCGTGGTGTCGCACACTTGTCATCCCAGTAGGTGGAGGCTGAGATAGGAGGATCACAGGTTCAAGAACAGCCTCAGCAATTTAGTGAGGCTGTCAGAAACTTAGCAAGACCCTGTTTCAAAATAAAAAATAAAAAGAGCTGGGTGTGTAGCTCAGAGATAGAATGCCCCAGGGTTCAATCCCCAGCACCCTGCCCACCAAAAAACTCGTATCACTGAAGTTAACTGAAGTTAGACCCAAACCACGGTTGAATTAGTTCCTGGAGCTGTCCAATAGCACAGTGTAACAATCTCAGGTTTTCTGGAGAAATACCATAACTCATCATGAAACCAGCTATGGAACCACAAGACTTCTGTTTCCCTCACCGCGTGCGTCACCCCTGCACTCCACAACAGTTTGACCACACTTGAGGCTGTGGGTTTTGCCTTTTAAATGAATTTTATCATTGCAAACACACCGACAACCCCGATGGTCCCCAAGGTGGGAACTTCTCATTCCTCTCAATGCAGTGTCCATTTGAGGGTCCTCTCGGATACCTGACATCTTGCTCGAAATAGCGTGTGTGTGTGTGTGTGTGTGTGTGTGTGTGTGTGTTAAAAAAATGGCAAAAATTTAGTATGATCGTAATTGGCAAGTGTGTGTGTGTGTGTGTGTGTGTGTGTGTGTGTGTGTGTGTGTGTGTGTTTCACTGGGGATTCAACCCAGGGCATTCTATCTCTAAGCTATACCCCCAGTCCTTTTTATTTTTTATTTTGAAACATGTGCCACCACACTCAGTGATCAGAATGTCTTTTTAAGGAAAAGTATCTGTCATTTCAAAATAGCACAGTTCTAGCAGGGCATGGTGGCATACAACTGTAATCCCAGTACTTGGGAGGCTGAGACAGGAGGATTACAAGTTCGAGGACAGCCTCAGCAAATAGTGATTCTCATCAACCTAGTGAGACTCTGTTTCAAAGTAAAAGATAAAACAAGGGCTGGAGATGTGGTTCAGAGGTAGAATGCCCCCATTCTTCAGGGACAGCAAAGCCAGAGCAAGGTATGTCTGTCACAATTCCTCTGCCACTTCTAGAGAGAAGGATCAACAGAGCACACTCGTTGTCTCCCAGAGAAACTGCTGGACGCTCCCCCAGAGGCCTCGGTTGCTTCCTCACCACCAGCACCACTGCTGTTGCCGCCCCACCCACCCAGTGGCCCCTTTCCCCAGAGGAGGGATGGCAGGCAGACAGGCCCCAAAGACACGGACTCTCTGGAGCCTGGAGCCTGAGCCCACGTTAACTGAGTATCAACAGAGACTTGCAGGTGTTACAAGGCTGAGGACTTGAAAGTCAGGAGAGTACCCCGAATTATCCACGTGAGTCCAATCTAATCATGGAACCCAGGAGCGCAGCTATGGCTGTGCAGGCCTAAAGAGACACGGCAGAAGGGGGTGTCTTTGTCTGCTCTGGCTGCTCTAACAGAATACCATGAATTATAGTACTGTGTAAACAAAAGAAACTTATTTCTCAGCCTTCCAGAAGCTAAGTCCAAGACCAAGGCAACGGCAGGTTCCTTGTTGGGTAAGAGACTGCTTCCTCCTTCAAAGATGGTGCCTTCTTGCCTCACAGTGGAGAAGGCAGACAGCTCTCTGGGGTTTCTTTTACAAGGACACTGATCCCAGTCATGAAGCTCCGTCAGCAACTTTGTGGCCTTCCAAAGGCCTCACCTCCTAATACTGTCACACTGGGGATTTGGATTTCAGCGGGTGCATTTCCGGGACAGGAACATTTAGATTTTAGCACGTGGCTTTGGAAAACCTGGACGCAGACACCGTCAACCATTTAAAGATTTGCAACAACACATTGAGGACGGAGACAAGACAGGCTCACTGGCAGCCAGACTGGGGAAGAGTCGCCCTTGGTGGGGCCAAGCCGACCCAGGTGCACTTTCCAGCTGTGTTGACTGGACACAAGGGGCTCTTCTGCAGGGGGTGAAGTCTCCCTGACACTTCCAAGAACTGAAGAAAACTACACTGTCGGCAACACTGACCTCTCCTTCCAAGAAATCTAACACAGCATGGCAATGGGAAGCCATTGATTCTAGGGGTTTTGTTGTTGTTTGTTTGTTTTGTGTTATTGGGGACTGAACCCATCCTACCTCTGAGCCTCATCCCATCTCTTTTTTTTTTTTTTTTTTTTTTCGGTACTGGGGATTGAACTCAGAGGCATTCTACCTCCGAGCTATACCCCCAGCCCTATTTTTTAGTCTTTATTTTGAAACCGGGTCTCACTAAGCTGCAGAGTGCCTCACTATGTAGCTGAGACTGGCCGTGAACCAGGATCCTCAGGTCTCAGCCTCCCGAATGCTGGGATTACAAGCGTGCGCCACCACGCCCGGCTCATTTCTTTTTATTTATTTCAGTCCATTCAGTCTTCAGCAGATTTGTTTATTTGTTTATTTATTTATTTATTTATTTATTTATTTATTTATTGGTACTGGGGATTGAACCCACATTTTATTTTTTATTTTGAGACAGTGTCTTGTAAGGATAGAAAAATTAAAATACTACTAGAATGCAAAAGCCCAGGTCCCCCTTAGATTTCAGAAGAGTCCAAACCCCCCTTAAGCTCTCTGACAATGATGAAACATTAAGTAAACATCTAAAAATGAAATGTAAGCCATATATTTGCAAATGTCTGCTCTGTACTTATCTGGCCTTTTGGGGCGCTGTGACCATGAA
>PVLC010014920.1:0-38409 GCA_004027655.1 Graphiurus murinus
ATACATTTTTTTTTTTTTTTTTTTTTTTTTTGCGGTACTGGGGATTGAACTCAGGGGCGCTCTACCTCCGAGCTACACCCCCAGCCCTATTTTTTATTCTTTTTTTTGAAACCGAGTCTCACTAAGTTGCGGAGTGCCTCACTAGGTAGCTGAGGCTGGCCACGAACCCGGATCCTCTGGTCTCAGCCTCCCGAATGCTGGGATTACAAGCGTGCGCCACCACGCCCGGCTGAATACATTTTTTTTAAAGTAGAAAAAATCTTCAGTGTTACTTTCCTCTTCTGTCCTACAGAGTACAGGTAGAGCTAAATAAAATACTGAAATTTTGCCTTTATTTTTCTCCTCTCCTTGGTATAAAATGCCCTTTGGTCTTGACCTTCTGCTAATAGGGTGCTGAATCAAACTTGATGAAAATTATTATTCTTGAAAATTACATGCATGAAAGCAATATTATAACAACAATAGTAAACTAATTTTTGATGAATAGAAATTATCATCTCTGAAATGGAATCAAATTTTCAAAATCACAATGCTAAAATCTGAATCTGAGTTCTAATGTGATTGTACAATTACATATCTATTGTAACCCATTCTAATCTTTAATGGTATTTGTGTGAATCAGATACAGTTAGAATAAAAGTTTACCTACATTATTTAGTCATATTGCAAAAATTGCTGACAACGCATATTAATAAGGTTTTCTTTTCGATTACTAGATAAATTAAAATATTTTGAGCAGAATTTGATCAACTTTAACAAAAAGCTTGGAAACTTCAGAAGAAAAACTCATTGGGAGATACAACAGGATGGACTGCTACTGTTTCTTTCTCACTCCCCAAATCTGAAAAGAAAAATGAAATGAGAAAAGAAAATTGAAATGTACTTCATATGTAATTAAATAGTTGCTTTCCTCTAGTCCAGTCTGGATTTTTGTTAAAGTATGTTAACTTCATCATATCCTTTTAAAAATTAAATTACACTCTGTATACTTAAGTTATACATAAGGATGCTATGAGATATTGTGGTTACCAAAGTATATTATATCTTCAAATAACAGTTATAATTAAGCTACTAAACATCTTTTCCATTGAAGCCTGCAAAGAAAATAGGAATTTTAAAAGACTAAAAAAATAGTTAAATATAATTTGAAATTATGATTTAGTAAAAATAATAATAAAATTTCTAATTTTCATTTTTTATTTTTTTTGCGATACTGAGGATTGAACCCAAGGCATTCTACCTCCAATCTACACCCCCAGCCCTATTTTTTATTCTTTGTTTTGAAACAGAGTCTCACTAAGTTGCAAAGGGCCTCACTAAGTAGTTGAGGTTGATCATAAACCTGCACTCCTCTTGTCTCAGCCTTACAAGTATAAAGATTACAAGTGTGTGCCACCACATCTGGTTCTAATTTTTATATAATTGTATTTACTATGTTATTTCACATTTTCTATTGTTCTAAACATTAACAGAAAGATCGGTAGAATTAGAAAGGTATTGAACTTTATGAAATACTTAAATAAAGTTATGTATTAATTTTTCCACTAAATAGATACCAAGACACATTTGCAAACAATACAATAAAATTTGCAACCAATAAAAATTAAATATAGGATAACATAAGTATTGTGTTTGCTTTTTTGCTTGGTCCTTTAACTTATTAAGGTATTTTTTTGTGTATTTTAATCTTATATGTATGGATGACAAAAGTTATCATTTAAAAATGTTAATTTCTAATGATAAACTGATTAACATTGAAATAGATAAGTGACTTTATCTTTACAGGTGGCATGTATACACACATACACACACACACACACACACACACACACACACTAATAATAATATATTGCATTTTGGCTGTTCTTTTGATTGCAAAATTTATCATTCTGCCTTTCCCCATGATATAGAATGCCAAGTACCCACCACTCTGCTTTAGGTAAATCCCCAAGTCATTCATACACACATGCAAAGAAGTTCATTATATATTCACTTCCTAGAATTAAGATATTGAGGCAGTGAAAGTTTAAAAATAAACTTCAGCAAAAAAAAAAAAAGTTACTAATAATTTGTAATCCCTATGTTGAGACTAAAATATATGGGAACCAGAAGAGGAACATGGTAAAACAGAGAAGCCTTGTAAACTAATGGAAGTCTTAAAAGACTAAATTTGTAAATGAACCACATTCTATAGAGATCTGTCTTAGTATCTGTTTTGCTTCTACTCTTACAATAGAGCACACTTAGGTGATTGTTGGAAACATAGAAATATTAGAAACATTTTTATGACTGGTTTTGAATAATAAAGATTATCCAAAAAATTATTTTTCAAATGATATTGGAAAATACAGATCTAAGTACTGTTGAATAATATTTTTGTACAAGTATATAACATCTATTATATTAATATGTATTGAGATTCTTTAGGATGTGATAATATTCAACAGAACTATTTTATCTTTTTGTGAGGGCTAAATTACTTCCAGCTGAAAAATAATATATTGAATAATGACATTTTTGTAAAAGTTGCTCTGTATGAATGTCTGATTCCCACCTCCCAAAACTATATTTTTAATATTAAGAGATAATTTTCTTTGATAGTATTATTGGAGATAAGTACTAGCAAAACATATGCTAAGAATGGAGCAGAGAACTAAACACAAGCACATATGTGTAACTAAATTTTGAATACTGAGGTGTTAAATAACATCTAGTTAGTTGATACCACCACAGAAATTAAAAAAAAAAAAAACAACAACAATAACAAAAAAACACTAGCCCATATTTACATCAAATTTCTTTCTTCCTTTATAAGATGCAATGATAGAGAGGGCCAAAGTCTTAGATCTCAATTTCTTCCTAGTCCTGGAGGCTATAATGTATACAGAGAAGCTCATATCTTAGGAAGAACAGTAAGAATCCGAATTCACTCTTAATATTGCTGTCTAGGGCAGTGTCTCAGTGGGTGAGGGTTTTTACTTCCAGGGATTTTTAGCAATGTCTGGAGACATTTCTCAGTGTCACAATTAGAGAGGGGGTGCTACCAGTAATCTTGCACACATTATCTGAAATCTAGTGGGAAAAGTCCGGGGTTATGGCTAAGCAAACTACAGTGCAGTTCCTGAGACAAAGGATTATTCAGGCCCAAATTTTAATGTTGAAAAATCCTGATCGTGAGTGAAAATTTCATTTAACATTATATATACTTTATGAAGTGCTAAAATTCAACTAAAATAATTATGTTTAGATTGGCAAAAATTGTGGTACTATTAGGACATAATAAGAAATATGCATCAGCATAATCTGGTGCTTTTGAGCCCTAGAATCATAGAGCTATCAGAAGGGAAAGATTACAAAGTGTTCAGGGAAGACTTCACAATGAAATTTTAACCAATGGAATTGTTTATAACATTCCACTGGCAAGAAATGCCTACTGTGGAGAACAAAGTGTTTTTCTTTAGCTTGATGCTATGATGCCTTTGAATTATACATATACTTCTCCTTATGCATACTATAGTTCACCAAGTTTAATTCTAATTATTTAGTGTTCTATTTATTAAACAGCATAGAGTGGCACTAGTCCTGCCAGTGAGGAAATTCCTAGCAGCTGGAGTTTATATGCATTTTTATTCCTTTCTTTTTCTTCCACAGTATTTTCACATAACACAATATATATGTGGGTCCTAAGTGGAGAAAAGCATTAGCCCAACTGTGGTGATGTCAGTTCACATGTGACTTTTCTCCCTACACAAGGGAAGCAAGAATGCTGAGAGTAGAGGGAGAAAAGGACACACACAAATCTGAGCTTGGCTGCTAGCATGGACAGTGAGTGTTCTTTCTGCTGTGTTCAAGAAAATGGAAAGCAAGTATCAGCTCTTGGAATCCTTTTCCTAGAACAGAGCAGCTTTGCCCATATCAATCTTGCAGACCCAGGCCTACAATTCTGCATCCTAATCACATTCCCATAAGCAAATGAGCTATGTTCCATCTATATGGTCTCAGAATCTACCAGCACTGCAATTATGACAATGATATAAGCAATTCCTATAGTTTTTCTTTATTTTGAATACTTATCACAGCAATCTCTATCCAAGCTAAACTGCCTGCTCAGGCAACTCTAGCTAATTCCTATGGTACAAACTAATGTTTTGTTACGGTTTTGCAGATTTTTTTTCAAGATACATGTATTAGATTATAGTTGAAATTACTGCATTGCCAAAAAGCAATTTTGATCTTATATATCAATTTTCTGAGTGCAATTAAATTAGGACACTCTCGGGAAATGGATGCATGCCATGTATCCTAATGAAATTATATTCTGAGCATGCTGGTCTTACTTAGATGCCCTTCCTCAACTGTGGTAAAATCATCAAGAAAATGGCATACTGACAAAATTTTGGAAGCTACCCAATAGGCCTTAATCTGGTGATGTGTACTTTCCTTATCCCATAAACTCTGACATTTGAACTCTTAGATGTGATATGCTTCTCTAAGGAAACAGTAAGTAATTAGCTCATAAATATGTTTCTTTATATTGACCAATATATTTTGTTACTTTCCTGACTTGAAAATATTTTCTTATGGATTCAATTATTATAAAATTGCAGTTTACTTGATATTGGCATGATTTCAATTAGTCAGAAAATATGCCTAAGTTGTCCTTAATAATGTACTTCACAATTTTAACATACATATGAAAGCAAAAAAGAATTTGGCAAAGAAATAAAGAAAAACATGTAGGTAAACACATTTTGAAATAAAATTTTTATTCAATTTGAAACAAATATATCTTTAGGCCTTAATATTCTAGCATATATATTATTAGCCCTGTTCAATATTGACTAACATACTACTAATAAGTAACAATAAGATTAGTGGAAAATAGTCTCTTAGCTGTATTTAATCAAGCAAACCTGTGGTGACATAAGGAACTCACTGTAGTGGATGATATGGCCGTTGATATTTCTGTTAAAAAGAGTACTATTTCGACAGCATTTCGTTGCTTCTTTGAAGTGGTTTTAGGCTATATCCGCAGGTTTTATCTTTTAGACATAGTAGAATATTAAGGATTTAATCATTACAATTAAATTTTTCCAGATCTTGCTACTTTTTATCCATAGTTATAAAGAAAAATAAACCATCTATCAAAGGGTATCAGACATTGTTTTATATATATGGAAATATCTTTCAAATAAGGATAGAATTTGATTAATAATTATTTTTGGTTTGTATAACAACAACGAAAATGCCAAACTTGATCTTATTTAAACAAAAAATGCTATGCAGGCTTAAAACCTAATTTTGGAACAAAAACTCTTCTATTAAATTTGATAGTAGTAAATGAGCTCTTATGGAAACTAATCTCAAGTTTCTTAAATTAGGTATATAAAATCCTTTCATTAATTAATATGTAATTATTTCCAGAACATTGCTTCATGAATTTAAGATAAGTCTATAAAAGTTGCTCACTATGTTATCCAAAAATTTAAACATAAGTCAATCTTTCCTTCCATAGAACACTATTGAGAATTAGTTTGTCAGAGAAATTATTTCTTAAAATTGCTTTTATTTCATAAGAATCCTTTCAAGTCCTCAATGGAAAAAAAATATGCTTTATGTGTTGTTTGAATCACATTTGCTTTAGCTTAGGATTCATAATTACTGCCAAATTTTTGAAATTTAGAGTAACAGAACCTCTGATCATTTCAGCTCTTATAACTTTTAAAAACATGACTTTCAAACAAAAAAAATAACATAATTTAGTGGATAAAGAATTAAGGGGGTAGGCATGGTATGTACACCTGCAATTTACTTGTTTAATACTTAGTAGGCTAAGACAGAAGGATCACAGAGTTGAGGCCAGTCTCAGCAATTTAAACAGATATTTAACAACTCAGCAAGATCCTGTTTCAAAATAAAACAGGGCTGAGAGTGTTGTTCAGAGGTAGAAGGCCCTTAGTACCACAAACACACACATAAAAGGACTGGGATGGGGATGTAGGTCAGTGGCAGAGCACTTGCCTAGCATGTGCAAGGCCTTGGGTTTAATTTTTGATACTGCAAACAAACACATAAAAGAACCAAGAGGCTGACTTTTTAAGCAATTAAAAAGTGAATTGATAGTTTCTGCAAAATCAATATTGTGGTTGACATTTAAGTAAAGTTACATACTAGTGCACAACTTGAGTATAATAATAACATTCCATATTGTATTTCTAGTGTGGAAATAATTCAGGGATGGAAAATATGGTTTGTGTGGAGAGCATATAGGTCTGTGGATGTGTGTGTGTTTGTGTGTATTAAAGCATTAAAAATATTGTTTCCAGGCTACTTATATACCTTAAGTATCACTTCTGTGTAGAAATAGCTACATTTTATGTTTTATGGATTGTTGTGCTCATAGATTTGGAGATAGCCATACTAAAAAAAAGTGAATTAAAATAGTTACATATAGATACTGTAATAAATGTACATCACCCTGGCCCAATATATGGATGCAAACTATAAGACAACAGGCAATAACAACATTTCAGATGAATTTTACTTCAGGTCATGATCTAGTAACAGGAACTAGATTTACCTTCCTATCTGAAACAATTAACAAGTGAAACAAAATCTATGAGAGAAAAGTTTTAATACATTGAAAACAGACAACCAAAGCCTGTGATAGTGGGGAGGAGGGAAAGGAGTGAGGTGAATTCTAAAATTGCATCAGCTTGGGTCCTGCAGGCAGTTTCCAGGTCACCACACAGAATGGGGGTGGAGTGGGGATCAAACGGAACCTGCACTCTTGCTACATTAAGGAGGCAAAAAGTAGAGTTCAATGAGGTCAAGGTAGCGCAAATTTGTGAGGCAGAATACTGGAGAGGAAAGAGCTATACAAAAAAGAATAGCTTGAGCAATCTTCAGAGAGTTCCGCTCAAGCATTTGGTGAGTTCTAACCTGTTCATGCATGAGCACAAAGGTATCCCAGATCAGAAAATCACCATTAGAAAGCAGTACTCTATACATTTCTTGTGTTCAGGCAGAGAAGGAATAGCTCATGTTCCCATCTATCCAAATGGAAAGGTCTTTAAACAAAGAAACCCCTGGGATGGCACCTGACTTAGAGTTAAGTGTGCTCAGGAGGTGACCCAGTGAAGTTTAGAAGTGAGCCTTTAAGTGTGAGATGGATTGCAAGAAACTTAACTTTGTACAGGAAATTCAACATTGTTCAACAACAACAACAAAAGAAGCATCCCAACAATTAAATTAGCACTTGACACCATATCAAAATTCAAGACATGAGGAAAATAAGGCCCGTGGAGAAGAGAAAATTAGATAGTTCTAGAAATCATAGGGAAAATGGAATTAGAAAACAACACTGGGAGATAATTTTCTTCTCCATGGATCTCTTATATTTCTACATGCCTTATGAAGAAGGCACATTGAATGCTCTTTACTAGTAAGTTTTTAAGAATGTTTTATACAGAACATCCTTGCTGGTAGAGACATGTTCTTCCTTCAGAATAAATAGTAGATTTGCTTATAGCTTTGAAACAGAGATATGGCTCCCTCCAGAGCTAACTAGAGGGATTCTTAATACATAGAATAATAAAGACAATGTTTCCCTCTGAGATAAAGGAAAGAGATGTTTCCTGTCCATTATATTAGATTCAGTTTCCTAACTCAAGATTTTCCACGTAACTGCAACACATTTTGTTGCAGTTGAACACATTTTGTTCAACACATTTTGTTGAAATTTCATAAGAATTCAACCAAAAATAAACAAAAAACTTATTTCAAACTATAAATAAAAAATGGAATATTTTTCTTTCATAAGATCAGAATTATACTGATATTAAAATAAGAAAAAGATATTCCAAGAAAAGAAAACTGAATATAAATGCAAAACTTTGTAACAAAATCTTAGTAATGATCAAATGAGTTTTATTCTAGGAGTGCAAAGTTTATGTAACATTAGAAGATCTATCCATGCAGTTTGTGATAATGATAGGTTACAAAGCAAAATGCATGTGATCATCTCAGTATATTGACAAAGAAACTTTCACAAAGTAAATGCATATTTATTATAAGCACTCTCCACAAATCAAGGATTGAAATGTACTTTCTTAATCAGAAAAGGTTACTTCTGAAAATTCTCCAGAAAAATTTAAGTCAAAGACACTAAGGCTAACACACACAGTCTTACCACTTGTGTTTAGTAATTCCTTGGAGCTCTTTGCTAGTGCATTAATCAGCAAAAAGAAATATAAGGCAGGCAGATAGAAAGAAGTGAAATAAAACTTTACTTACAGAAATTTTTTTCTAAGTAAAAAGTTCTAATCTCCAAAACAGCTACTGGAACAAATACATGGATAAGGCCAAGTACAAATTACTACACCATTTCTATGCTACTGTTAGAAATAACTTTTCATGGCATCAAGAAAATGGATGTGTTCGAAAATTGCTTGGCAAGACAATTTTTCTTTTTTGCAAAAAAGGGTGCTCCTAGGTATGCAAAAGAGAGAAAGCACATCTGAAGATGAACCAGGTAGGTCTTATTTCCTTAAAGCAAAGCTCCTCCTGTGCTGAACTATTGGTGGGAGATATAGCTTCACATTCTTCTTGGTCAGTTACAGGGGAAGATGGTGGAGGGTCAACACCTACAATCTCTTAAGAGATGCTAATTTTATGAAGGAATCTTAGTTCCTACCATATTAAAAATGGCAATTTAAATCAAGCTACTCCTATGACAGAAAAGATACAATTATATTCTCACACCATCATTAATAATTTAACTAAAGTTGTCATGAGAAATAACTAGGAGTATTTTTCATGCATGCCAATCTGTAAAAGAGAAACTACAAAACATTGTAGAGAAACAGTAGATAAGACATCCAAATGCAGAGAAATATCATGTTTATGCATTGTACACTCAATATAGTAAAGATATTGATTCTGCAATTTCATTCAAAATCTAGGCAATGGTATTTTGTAAATATCGGTAAGATATTTTAAAATAAATATCCAGTCTATTTTGCACAGATTCCTTTTTTTCCAGAACTGTGCTCTACTTTGAACTACAGGCACCCTGAAAACTCCAAAGTTGGCCTTTTCAACTTACTGAGGCTGCCAGACTATTTGGATTTTCTTCTCTCTATATCCCTAGTATGGAAATTGCTTTCCAGCACAAAGGCAGGATGGTTACATAACATACCTTCCCCCTTTCCTTTCTCACTGGAACAGGTTTGTACTGCCTACTGTTTATTTATTTATTTTATTTTTATTAAATTTGATTCATATCTTCTGTTTTCTACTTGCATATGGTGGAATGTTCTCGGTAAAGTCTGGAAGTGGAAGTCTGTATGTAGCTAGTCCTTATAGTCTATGTCTTTCTATGTGTTAATTTTTATTTTTGAAGCCAGATTTTCTCTTAGTAGGTCCTTATGTTATGGTTGTAATGGCATTGGGGGCTTTTTTCCTTGATTCAAAGAAAATACATTGAATTGGGAATTAGAACTAATAGCTTGGTTGCAGCAATAAAAACAAACAAACAAAAAAAAACAAAAAACAAACTTTATTACAAAGTCAGTAGGAAATAGAAGGGGAAGAGAAGAAAAGCAGCATCCCTGGCAGACACACTGGAGAGCCTGAAAGTGGTACTCTGCCCAGCCCTCAGACCCCAGTCTTTAAATACAAATCTTCATATTGGTATATTCTTATTGGCGTTACCCAGGCAACAGGCTAGTAACTTATTACTTAGCCAGGAGAGCTTTCTGGTCAGCTACTCTGCTGCCTCTGACTTTAGGGGGTCTCCTTTTTGATCCCCTTTCTCTGCTTGCCAAGCAAAGAGAGGAATCCCAATGTCCCATACGCATGAGCAGTGGCAAATGAGTACCAGCTATCTGTGTATATTGTGACAGTCTTTTTCTTTTTCCAGTGCAGCGTCCAAGTCAGAGCAATGAGCTCACTCTTTTGAGCCAATGTTTTCCTGTTGAGAAACTGGACCCCGATAGTTTTATCCTCAGTGACACTGCCAACCCTGTGTACCTGATGCCATTCTGGACGAAACTGCTTTCATCAGTATAGATCACTTCATCTGCATTCAATAGAGGAATATCAGTCAGATCTGGGTGGGTTGACTGGATCTCATTAGTCACCTCAGCACAGTTGTGTAGAGGTACTTCCAGTCATCTGGCAACAAGCTTGCTAGGTTAAGGGTGGCCATCTGGCAAAAGCGTATTTAGAGCTGATCTAGAAGAAGAACTTGGTAGTGGGTTACTCGCCCATTGGCCATTCACCTCTCTGGGGTTCGCCCTTTAGAAGGGTCTCGACTGCGTGAGGGGTGGTCAGGAGCAACCCTTGGCCCAGCATCAGTCTATTGCCCTCCTTTACCAACACAGCTGTAGTGGCCACAGCTCACAGGCAGGTTTGCCAAACTGCTGCCATGGGGTCCAGTCTTTCAGACATATAAGCCAGTGGTCACTTCCAGGACCCAATGTTTGAAACAAGGACTCCTTTAGCAATGTCCCAGACTTCATCCATGAACAAGTGGAACAGCTTAGTGATATCAGGAAGTGCCAGGGCAGAGGCAGAAACTAAGGCCTTCTTCTTTAGAGTTTCAAAAGCCTCTAGTTTAGCTCCTGACCACTTGAGAGGGTCATCTTCCCCTAGGCTGGTATACAACAGCTTTGAGATTTTAGTAAAACCCAGAATCCACAGCTGGCACTATCACATTGCCCCCCAGAACTCCCGCACTTGCCTCTTGTTTTCTGGGACTGGAATCTGGAGAATTGCAGCAATGTGGCTGAGACAGCATCATCTTCCTTTCTCTCTCTAGGCTGTAACTCAAGTAGGTCACCTGGGTTCTGCGGAGATGCACCTTCTTAACAGAAACGCAGTAGCCCAGGTCTTGGAGCATTTGGAGGAGACCCTCAGTGGCCCTTTTGCATTCTTCCTCTGTTTGTGCCATGATGAGGAGATCATCTATATACTAGGGCAGGGTACTTTTGGGTTATGCTTTTCATCGGTCCTCCTATCCACCTGCCCCATGGCTGCCACTACTACTCTGACTAACTTTTTATTTTGCCTATCTTTGATTGAGTCATGATCAAATAATCTCTAAAGGTTGTGACCTGTTTATGCCTTTAAATCCTTTTATCTTTTGCAACTTTTTCTAATGTCTGGGGCCAACTGGGTGACAAAGGCAATATTTATACCCACTGGTTTTCTGTGGCATCTGGGTCTATTGGAGTAAAAACTCCATAGGCGTCCTGGAGCCACTCCAGAAATCCTGCGGGAGGCTCCTGAGGTCCCTAAACAACCTTGCTTACCTTGGATAAATTAGTGAACTTGCCAATAGAACCTGGTGACAGTTGTGTAGAATTCTCCTACCTTCTCTGTATTGGGGTACCAATTAGACCTGGTAGAGGGAAAACCTCAATATACCTCTCATCCTCTGGGTTGGGGTACATTGTTCCTCAGACCCAGAGAAGTCTTTTTACTTTTCACTCAAATCCTGTCTCTCCCTTTAGCCATGAAGAGAGTGGTTAAGAGCTGTTAGCAATCATCCCAGGTGGTCTGGGGTGTGTAAAAAACAGTCTCAAGTAGCTCCATCAGAGCCTGAGGTTTCTCAGAAAATGGGAGATTTGGGGTTTTCCAATTATACAAATCACTGGTAGAGAGCAGTACATAAACCATAAAAGGGGCCATGTCGTGACCCAATTCCCCCTATGGAGGGTGCTTCACAAAGGGGGGAGAATGGATGCTGCCTCTGCCGCAGCAAGTGCCTGTCTTGTCTCCCCATAAGTGGAGCCTCTCCTTTTGTGGGAAGGAGACAAGGGACCCAGAGAGGACAAGACTGTGTATTTTCCCTGGGATCCTGTCACTGAATTTGGTGGGGGATTTTATCAAGAGAATCCTGTTTCCCACAGAAAAGAAACAGGCCAGTAACCATGGGGGAGAATATCTAAGGAGGGTGAGCCACCGGTTAATGTGGAAACTGGTTTGGGTGTCTGGAACTTCCTGTAACCACATTCCAGACAGCTTGGGCTGCTTGGACATCCAGAGCCCTCCCTCGGCAAATACACTCTGAAGGTGAGCCACTCAAGTTCACAAAATGTCCAAAGTTTTTCTGGGGAGAAGTGAATCCCAGAATCCTTCTCCCTGAAAAACCATCTTTGAAATTCCTCAATATACACTGAAGGGAGTCTTAGCACTACTCGCTTCCCCTCTCCCCCATCACTGGAACCAGCAAGAAATACCAAGAAAGAAGGAGCAACTGAAGATACAGCAAACTGAAAGAAAAAGACCTTTGTCCATGGCCAGTCCCATGGACTGGCTGAACTCAAGCCAATAGAAAAAAAAAAAAAAAAAAAAAAAAAAAAAAAAAAAAAAAAAAAAGATCAGGGAGATCTAGAGACCTAAGATCCAAAAGTTAGAGCACTATCCAGGAAAACAAAAATAAGTGGAGTCCATGGACTTCTAAGAAATCAAATAACAATAAATGGACTGACACAAGACAGGACAATTCACAAACAAGTCTTCACTTCACAGACTCGCTGGTGGAGGCTTAACTGTAGTGGCCCAACATTTTGGCTTGTGACTTACTTTCTATGTTTCAGTACCATCATAGATCTTATGCCTCCATGGAGTGAGAGCTTTCACCAGTCTTACCAGAGTCTGCCCAACCGGATTCTGTAGCCTTTTGGAGATCTTAAGAACCTCGGCCATGGAACCACATACACATGTTGGAGGACCCAACAGAGAAACACTCTCACACAATTGTGGCCACACATTCACACACCAATATCCGTTTGGGTTGGAGATATCTCTCCCAAATCCAGGGATCTCGGATCTATGACAGCATCTGGTCTCACTGACTCAGTCTTGGGACCCTAAGGCACCCTTACGTGCTCTCTGGAGAACCCAATTTGACCTCATGGTCCCAGTTTTTGGTGCAGGGTCCCCCGGGTCTCTCAATAGCCTGAGAGGGCTGCCAGTTGCCTTGGTCTCGCTGCCTGGAACATCTCAGGGGGCACCTCCCCTGTGGCCAGGCACGCAGGTAGTTCTTCCAGGGCCAGAGTCCTTCCAGGGCCTCTCCCCTTGCCTGGGTCTCTGGATCTCACTGGGGCCTCCAAATGTTGGGAGGTGACTCACAGAGACACATCAGACTCCATTGTGCCAAAAAGGTCACTTTATTTACTGGCCACTGTCTGGCCAGGATGAGCAGCCTAAAGGCTGTCTCCTGGAATTTTGGTGTAGGCCAATTTTATATCCTTTGGTTACAGAGTTGGGAGTATGGAAAATCATTGCTTTTTTTTTTTTTTTAACAAATCAGGTGTTTAATAGCAGTTAACATTCCTTTTTACATATTGATTTAGTTCCTGTTTGCCCCTTTGACCTTTAGTCAAAGAGGGCCAGGAAAGCTTGCCTAAGACTTTTACCAAATGGATATATGCTGTTTCAGTGGTGCCTCCTTGTCTTTGGACAGTATGCTTACTAAGTGCAGGGGTCAATAATCTACCTTGCTTTTACCCCTATTGTCTTGGGCTATATTGGTTACTCATCAACTATGGGAGCTTTGAAGCAGCACACGGAATTTACCTTTCTGGGTTCCAAAGAATAGGAGGGAAATAAAGGCAAAAATTACATCCAGTCTAGTGGTGTGTGATCTCTAAGAGCAAGGCTTAAGGCTCTTGCTATCTTTATGGCTCTGAAGTGAGCCAGGCAGAGTCACTGTGATCTTAGGGTTTTCAATTGTCTCTACATATTTCTAAGGCTAAAGGCTTTACTATGGGTAGAGGGCAAAGTAGCTGCTTCTCCCTGCCTGAGGGCTTGCACAACACCCAGACCCTGATTGTTTTTAACATTTTGGAAATTAATACCAGAGCAATTTTAATTTTCCAATACCATCCTGTCACACTTTCTTTTTTTCTTTCTTTCTTTTTTCTTTCCTCCTTTTTTTAATAATGTATTGCATTCATGGAGAAGCAATTGTTACTTAGAGTAGGATAGGAAAAATAAAAATAGGTGCAATCTGTAAAGGAAGGAGGATAATATAGTTTTAAGATCGAGAAACTCAGTTATCTTCACCCTACAGGATCTGCTTTTTCTTAGGCAAAAACCCTCAATAGGTCACACTTTTAATCATAATGGCCTATCTGGCCTGTCCTTTCTTTTCTTTTTGTTTTTTTTTGTAATATACAAGAAGGAGATTTTATTACTAATCTGGATCAGGATTGAGTCTAACCCGGATTAGGGTTTCTCCTGAGTATAGAGGTGTCATGGCCTCAGAACCCTGGCCTGTCCTTTCTTAGGACCCTACCATTCCTAAGTTCCTCAAGTGATGAATGTACCCATCTCCCTCCGACATTACTCACTATATGTAAATCCCTCTATCTAATTTCTGAGTTATGAAGCATGCAAACATACATTGCAGTCATCAATTGTTAAACTAAGAAAGATGAGAGTGTTTTCCTCTACTTTTGCCCATTAGAGTTTTGCTATGTTACTAATAGAAAAGTGTGAAAGCTCCTTTTTTGTAGTCATCTTCTCTCACTAGGTCAAAGGACAGAAGGGAACAATAATAAGATAGTAAACATTACAGTAATAAAAGATAAATACAGAAAAAAAATGGAAACTAATTATGAAAAGTTATTTCTAGGAGGAAAAAAGAATGATGCAGTAGTAAACCAACTGCCTCAAGTGAAACGTGTACTATTGTGAGAGATGGATCCTGATGTGAACAGCAGGTCAGAATCCTTGTTAGGACTGCTCATGGAACAATGACTTGGGAGTTAAGAATCTCATTAGAGAGCTTTACTCAGTCCTCTCCATTTTTCCATGGAATTCCTGTATCCTCAACATTTAATCCTTTTGGTGCCAGTGGCAGGAAACATTCACCTCAAACCCAAAATAACTTATGTCCTGAAGCTGCCCAGCCATCTCCAGCAAGGCACCAGAGGCCCCTTCTGATTGGAGGAAGCTCTAAGGGGAGTAAGGAAGGTACAGAGTTCTAAATTCCCTCAGCACTTTTGCCCAGGGCCAGCGCTAGATGTCAATTCAGGAACTGGTGGAGGAAGTTTAGATAGAATGAAGTTGAATGCCTTTATTGAATTTTAACTATTTTGATCAATGTGTCTTAAAATTTCAATCTAACTTGCTCTGAATAGTTTTGCAAACCAATCAAAATCATAAGATGCTCAGCATACAGATTGTGATTCAGAAATGAGTGACCTGTTGTCACCCCTCAACATTTAATTCCCAAGAATAAACATTTTGAGGTATTTTCATGTAGCTGTAAATTGTGTTTTCTCTAATTCCTTAGTGATTCTTATTTCTTTCTTCTAGCCTCACTGCTAATTCTCTATAGTATGCCAGGCTCTGCTAGGATCAATTAATGGATTGAGAACAGTGTTTCAGGAACAGACTACAAGAGCCTATTCTGTGTGGAAAACAAAGAAACCAGAATACATTTAAAAGAAAGGACTTTTCTCAGTGTCTTAGGACCCACAAATAACCTTGAGGACCAGAAAGTTCATTTCCTCCTATTACAGCTTCTGAATTGCTGTAAAAAGCTAAAATAAAAGTGAGTAAAGATTGCCACCCAGTGGTTAAACTGAGAAATTGCATAATTACACATCTGATAACGGGCTTTTCTTTATCTGTTGAGTTCAAGGTTTTTAATCACATACTAAAAGATCTTTCTTATTCTGAGATCCTGCTGTAACTTACATAGTTGATTGTTTACTTCAATTCCATATTATTTTCAGAATTTCAATGGCCCTATATTTCAGAATATTGGGAATTTAACATCTATTCAAAACATCTAGCTTTAAAGAATGCTATGAAAACATGTATGCATACATATGTATCAGATGCATCAGTGTACACTGATTCTAGTATGAAATTTAATCTATAAATATGAATAATTATAATCTTATGCACTTATTTATTTATTTTGTGGTTGGGGATTGTACTTCGGGGCATTCTACATCAGAGCTACACACCAGCTCTATTTTAATTTTTATTCTGAAGAAACTACACCACATCCCTATTTCATTTTTCATTCTGCTAAGTTTCTAAGCTGCTGAGGCTGGCCTCAAGCCTGCAATCTTCATGTCTCAGTCTCCCAAGTACTGTGATTACAGACATGCACCACCATGACCAGTTTATAAATTTCTTATCTTTTTTTTCTTTCTTTTTTTTTTTTAGTTTCAATGGCTTAGTATACATCTCTCTATTCAATATTTTTTTGGGAAATTAAATTAAGATGCATCAACATGTATTATCTATTTAGACAGATATATGCACACACATACCTAATGGGAGTTTCAAACACATTTTAACACCACAAATCTGATATTTTCCCCACTTGAACCCCACACAGTAAATTCATTCAATTAAAAAAGCAATGTCAAAACTATGCATTAGTTATCACAATTCTGTAATCAAGTTATTTTGCCTGAAATCGTACCCTAATTTGAAATCTTTTCTTTATATATAAAAATCAAATATAAGAAAAAGAAAGTTGGATATAAGATCATTGATTTTGAAATAGATATAGAAAAGAAGGAGAAAGATTTAGGAGAAGGCTTATGGGAGATTTGGGGGATATGACTTATACAAGAAGAAAGGAAGAAATTCTTTCCGAAATCTAAAAACTGCCTAACATCCAAATAGAGTCTTCCCCTTCATTTTCATCTCTTTAAAGACTAATTAAATCTCAGTATAATTCAGCACCATATTTTCCTCATGCTCTACTTTTTTTAGGAGCAGATGAGGAAGAAGAAAAAAATGAAAAAAAAAAAAAAAACAACCTCCTACTTCTCTTTTATTTCTAGGTAGAAAAATTCTTTTAATAGATTAAAAAAAATAAGTGCTATTTTTCTAACACGTCATGAATCAGTTAAGAGAGACAAGCTTGAGAAATTAGACTGACAATTACTATTTGCTGAACAAGATGGGAAAATAGAATTTTGTTGAGATGTCTGAGGAAAAGTCGCTGGGTGAAAAGCAAAGCAGAAGAGGAAACACTGTCAACAGTGTTATTTGGACACAAAGACTGTCGAAGTCCGTAATTCAGCCACTTATATTGTTGTAGTAGGAAAAAGGGGAACTCTTTCATTGCCACAAAGGAGGTGGAAAAACTGATCAATATTGTGAGCAGAGAACAACCATAGTGTATCTTCAGGCAAAAAAGGTTGGAAAATAAAAATATTCTTGAGAAGTAGTCTTCTCAATACAAAGAAGTAACATTTTAGGAATGGGCACTCAATTTTGCTTCTCCTTGAAGTTTCAGACTAAATAAAGGATAAAATTTTGATAAAACATGGTGTGTGTGTGTGTGTGTGTGTGTGTGTGTGTGTGTGTGTGTGTGTGCATATGTGTATGTGTGTACTGGGGATTGAACTCAAGGGCTTTCTGCCTCTGAGCTACACCCCTAGGCCTATTTTATTTTTTTGAAAGAGGGTCTCCCTAAGTTTTGGAGGGCCTCTCTAAGTTACTGAGGCTGGCCTGGAACCTGTGATTCTCCTGTCTCAGTCTCCCAAGTATTGGGATTACAGGTGTGTGTCACCAAGCCCAGATCAAATCTTTTCTCATTGATAAATGTGTCTTTAAAATCTTCAAAAATGTAAAGCAAATTTCAATTTCTTCTGTTTTATCCATTAATATAACAATAATTCAGCTGGGTGCAATTGTGCATACCCGTAATCCTAGGACTTGGGGGCTGAGACAGAGGAATCACAGGTTTCATGTCAGCTCATAGTAAATTAGTAAGACCCTATTTAAATAAACAAGCTAATTAATATCTGAATATCTGAGAGGATATCTAAAATCAGACTTACACACATTTATGATCCAGAACCTTGTTATTTGCAAAATAAAAAATAGATGCATAGTCAAAACAATATGAGGATTTTAACCTGTAATTATTCTTATATCTTTTACAAAAATCTGAATTATGAGTCAAATGTATTGTTTATGAAATCAAGTGATTAAAGAAACAAATATATAATTTTCCTTTGCATCCTATTTACCAAACGATGTCTACTCTCTTTAAAATTTTTAGATTCTCTTATTTTCCATACAAGATATTGGGCCAGAATCGATTATTTGCTGAGGCTGAATTCTAGTGGGGAGGAGGACTCACAGTCTCCTAAGAAAGGAACCTAGAAATAATTAGCCAAGGATAGAATTTCCAGTGTGACTCTCATAGCTGAAGGACTACTGACCCTTCCAATCAGAAAAACCTTCCATTGTAATGTTTCTTTCTATTGTTCTAAACACCCCTCACCTGGGGTTTGCAACTGATTGCATTTACTGCTGCAGCTGCCCTAGTAAAGATTGGGAAGACACTATTGTGCCTGGGTGGGGGATTTTAAAATTATTCCACACAAGCCGGGCGTGGTGGCGCACGCTTGTAATCCCAGCATTTGGGAGGCTGAGACCGGAGGATCCGAGTTCGCGGCCAGCCTCAGCAGCTTAGTGAGGCACTCTGAAACTTAGTGAGACCCGGTTTCAAAATAAAGAATAAAAAAAATAGGGCTGGGGGTGTAGCTCGAAGGTAGAATGCCTTTGAGTTCAATCCCCAATACCGCAAAAAAAAAAAAAAAAAAAAATTATTCCACACAACCTCAGTCTTTGCTTATCTACTTGGAAAGCATTCAAGCAGAGAACTCAGATGGAGAATACAGCAGTTGAAAAGTAAAGGCACCATATGAGAAGGCTGTGAAGAGAGGGGAAAGCCTCTGAAATGCATCACTCCCAGGAATAGAAACGTTGCCTGGGGCAAGGGGTTGGGGTCTGGATTGGTGTCTCTTTGGGTATGGAAACTGGCTTGGAGCTTTTCACCTGTCAGGATTTATAGTCCCAAGACTATGGACACCTTCTTTATATATTATGTATTACATTTGGGGTTATTGACTGCCCGTTACAAGTAGCACCTTAGTGACCCCGTGTTGTTTCTACATCCTCCTTCCCACAGGAGAAAGGGTTGGGTTGAGCAAGGCTCTGTAGGTAAACTTACAGCCTTTCCAGTGTGTTCCAACTAACCCCATCTGCTAATGTCTATCTAGCTGCCTAACATTATGATACTGACATCGATTTTTAAAATATTATAGAAACCTTCCTGTCCATCTTTTTATGGTGTAGTATAAACATTTTGTATTGAATAATTTACATGGATTTTGCTGTCTACACATGAAGCTGAGAGAAACCTCAGAATTTGCTCTATTTCTCCATGTGTCCTTCTTCTGATAGGAGAAACAGAAGATGGGAAGTCTTAACATATTTCCAGGCACATCTCAGAAATCACCTGGAGTCTCCTCGGAAAAGAGACTGGAAAGAGGAAGAAAATAATTTTTAAAATTTAGTCCATTCCTTTTGGGTTTTATGAAGCATTAAAAAAAATCAGAGTGAGAAGAATGAACTGTACCTTCCTAAAGACTGGCCTTTTGAACTTGAGGGACTTGATTTCACAAAATGAGAATGCATTACCTTTATTATTAAAGTAGTACACTATCTTTTCTCTTCAGATATGTTTACATTCAAGATGGCATCTTTTTGTCCATTTTCTATATATGAGAGCTATTTTATTTTTTTGTATACTATAACTATAAAAAATAGTAGAATTCTTTGTGATGCATTCATACATGCAACAACATAATTTAGTCCATCTCATTGCCTAGGGCCTCCTCTTTCCCTCCCCTCCTCTCTACTCTTGGCCTTATCTTCTACTTTATTGGTCTCTCTTCTATTTCAATCTTCCTTTTTTGCCCTCCAGCTTTCACATTTCTTTGTGATCTGAACAGAAATATAGAGAAATCTTCAGAGGGGTATGTCACTCTATGGGTCTGTAAAACATATTGTCTTTGACATAATGATATAGAAAACTACAAGAACAAGTCCTAGAGGACCCTTTAAGAACCTACAAGATCCTTTTAAGTTATGTTCTGTTGGAAGTGCTCACCATTATACAATAAGTTTATATAAGTTATCTAACACATTTAAATTAAATCTCAGCCGGGCATGGTGGCACACGCTTGTAATTCCAGCATTTGGGAGGCTAAGACCAGAGGATCTGGTTTCGAGACCAGCCTCAGCTACCTAGTGAGGCACTCCGTAACTTAGTGAGACTCTGTTTCAAAATAAAAGAATAAAAAATAGGGCTTGGGGTGTAGCTTGGAGGTAGAATGCCTCTGAGTTCAATCCCCAGTGCCACACACACAAAAAATTAATTAATTAATTAAAAAAATAAAATAAAAATAAGTCTCAAGGCATAATTCTTTGACCTTTAGATGGGTTTTGCATTGTCTGTTTGTCCTGATAGGTATGGATGTTCCTTTCCACAGACACCCTGTAGACCATTACTGTAGATTAGATATTGTACCAAGTCTCCAACATGTTTGACTAGGCACTCATCCTTGTAAAATTACTTGGGGGAGAGGCATTGAATATTCTTCTGCTGTGGAAATCATTATTATCAAGCTAGTAAAGAAAGTTTTATATATTTATATTCAGTGAACTTTGGTATGGTGGTACTTGACAAACTAGCTCTATATCCACCTATGTTTGAATATTTTACATAAACATAAATTAGGCAAACCTAATGTCTTGGAGATAAGACATTGGAATTTTCTCTGGACATAGGCAGCTCTTATTTATTGATGTGATAAAGTTTTGTGGTTAGATGGGGTTTTGGAGAGAGAATCCATGCAGGCAAACAATCTACAGAGTAGACTCATATTTAACTTCACTGTGCTGAAAAGGCAAGAAGGTCACAAAGTAATTTAGTTTATATATAGTTGAGTACTTAGTTCACAATTGTATCTGGGAGTTTGTGTGGAAGACTAGATCTATAGGCTGTTAAGGGAAAGGTTATTTGAAAAACTATCCTCTGGTCAAGTATGCTTGTACACAATGAGGATATACAAAGCTAAATAGCATTCTTTATTGGAAAATTGTTCAGAAACTTTGATCTATGGATCATGGCGCTCCATGAGTGGTATACAGTAGGCTCCATTTCTCAAACTTAGTTACTTCTGGCATCCTTTCTTCATAGAAATCATTTAGAATTAACTAAATGTAAACATTTGATACTATTGACAAAGGAAACATTGGGAAAATGTCTTTTTATGTCTTGTTTTATTTTTATTTCCATTGTTACGGTACTGGAAATTGAATCCAGGAGCATTATATCTTTAAGTTATACCTCCAGCCATTTTCATTTTCTTTTTTGAAACAGGGTCTCATTAAGTTACTGAGAGTCTCTGTATGTTGCTGAGGTTGGCTTCAACAACATAGTTGTTGCTATCCTTCTGTCTCAGCCTTCCAAGTACTATACATCTTGTTATTAATGTAGTGTTGCAGAATATTGTCAAAATTTTCTTGGAAGTCTATTTACTGACTGACAGGATAATTTTAAAGAAAACAAAGATGATTAAATAACCATAAAGCAATGCATGCCTATTGTCCTTAAAAAGCCCCCTGATTCACCTCATCATTGATTTTTCTTAAATTATTGTAATTGACTACCATATATATGTATAAGAGGGAATGTTTAAATTTGTAAGTTGGAAATTCAAGAAGTGTGTAGAGAAACTTCTCCAACTCCGTGTATGATTAGATGATGCATATCACAGTAGAAACTCTTTGTATCTGGTATAATGCCATTATTTTTAGTCATTTCTAGAATATTTGATTGTCTTTGTAGGTATTTCTCATTTAATCATAAACACTGTGCTGTTAAGAACTGTAATGAAATGAAGACATGTTAAAACCCGAATCGATGGTAATCCAATACAAAATACAATGACAGGTTTGGATGCGGGATGGGGATGAACTCAGGGCCTTGTACATGTGTGTGAGGACTCTACCGCTGAGCTTCATTCCAGTCCCAAATTGCAGTTATTTAAACAGTTACACCTTTTATTGAAAAACCTGGCAGACTATTCCTTATAAGCAGCTTAGCTCTAACTTCTCAAGGCAAAACATTGGGCTTCTCTGGACTTGGGAGATAAAGCTTCAATGATGAAAACATTGTAATTTCATATTGAACCCACTCCAATTATGTTAGGGAAACAATGAAAAGTATAGCATTTATTCCAGAATGCACATACTCTAATTATAGAAACAAAATTGGGAGCCACAGAACATGCTAGATAATTCAACTTCTACTAACCATTATTAAATAATGGATATTATTATATCCATCAATGAGAGTTTTTCTTTTTACTTAGTCTTAAAATTAATCTTGAAAAACCACAGATGATTTAAGTCAACACTACTTAAATTCATACACAAGAAATAACTTGTGTACCACCAGAAATATAAATAGTTAGTATCTGTTATGTAGATACAGAATGTTCCCTGAAGATCTCAAGTATTAGTGTTCAGAGTTGATGGAATCAAGTCAATATGATTTGCAATCTCATCAGTGAATAAATCTATTGTAATGGATTTACTCAGTGGTAACCTAGGCAGGTGGGATGTGGCTGGAGAAGGTAGATTCCTAGGAGTGTGGTCTTTAAGACTATGCTTTTACCTTTGAATCCTTTTGCTTGATTCTTCTCTGATTCCAGTGTCTATAATGTGAGAGCTGAGCCTTTGCATGCACTTTCTCTCTCTCTTTTTCTTTGCCTTCTGCCACCATGTCCTGATATCTGCAAACCCTGGCTTCACAGAGACTGAATCTGAAACCTCCAAAAACTGTGAGCAAATAAATCTTCCTTCCTCTAAGTTGTGTGGTCAGTCATTTTGGATTATAGTAGTAGTGTGAATGCTGTCCAAAACAATACCCTACCCGGGAAATTAACAGATATTTATTTAATAGAAAACCCTCATTAAAATATAGAAATATATCATAAGTAATTTTACACATAGCTTCTCTTAGTCTAAAGAATTTAATATTACACATGTTAAATAATGAAACTGAATCATGGTCAGAAAGCATTTGTATTGAAATACACAATTAATTTAGTCACCAAGGCAGAAATCTGCTGAATGTGTTATACTTTAAAAAGGCAATTCATTTGAAAAACCAGCAATTAAGAAGCTATTTAATTCTTCTCTTACCTACTTCTATGACTATTACTTAAAGGCATTTTCGTCTTGTAAAATCTATGAAAGCAATTGTAATATATTTTTCTCACTGACTGCACATGGCCTTTTAGGCTTTAGCTGGGTGAATTAATAACCCATTTCTATTTCTTAAATGAAATGCATATTGTTCACCATTTAGAAAGTACTATCCAATAGAATATTTCATTTTAATTTTTTCAAATGATTTAATTCAGATGCATTTTGCTTTTAAAATATTTTCCTCATTACTTAAACATTATACTTTGAGTAATAATGTTTTACAAATAAAATGTAAAAATATAATAAATGCTTATAGTATCTGCTATCTTATAATCATAAAGTGATGCATGCATTTTAAACTGGTGATGTTTAATATTAACCAATATATATTAGACTTTTAAAAAATCTACTCTTGTTAAGCTGTTTAGCTCAATATTTTTAGCAACTTGTCACACAGTGTAAAAAATATAGACAGAATATTCACATATGTTTCCAGATAATCCAATCTGATTCTGAGTTGTACAACTATTACATTGGGTAGAAATGTAGTGACAAATATCACATTGACTAAAAATCAGTGTGTTTGGTTGGTACAATGACTAGAACGTATGTTAGTATGTTCATAACTAATATAATTCTCATTCACAAGCACAAAAGATAGAGTAAGAAGTTTGTCAGAGAACATGGCTATGAAGGGAATGTGCTGGTGAGTTGGAGCTGGCAGAAGCTGACTTATGGTGTTTAGCACTTGTTATCAATTCCAAATTTTTGGTGGCCATGGTATGAGTATTCACAACATGGAAATTAGCAATTTGTACAATTTGGAGATTTTCTTCTTTTATTTCTAAATGCCAATACAGTGTGATTTGGGGTTTAAAAATGACAATAAAATAGTGACATAAAAGAAACCTGAGACAATATCAGGATAGATTAGACAAAAGATTGCAATTTCTTTTTTTACTTACTTTACTGATCTAAGCAAGACCATTATGCATTCCTTTCCAGTTATCTTCTTATTCACATAAGTGGTTTGCAAAAGGACCTGCCACAGGTGGACACTTAATAAGAATCAATTAATTAATTAAATGTGATGTCTAATTTTAAGATCAGTAGGGTCATCCTCTAAAGATAATAAACTTTCAAAAAGATTTAGCTACCATTATGAGATATATCAAATTTCCCAAATTATTGATTTAAATTCTCTAGTAGGTGCAGCATAAACGCATTTGACTTTGTCTTAGCCATTAATATAAAAGAGAAAGAAAGCATATTACCCTCAACTTAACATGAGAAACTTAATTGAATAGAATGGTAGAAAATTAGTTTTTTTGTGTGTTTAGAAAAACTTTCTACTTATCCATTATAGTTATTGTTAATTGAAAGAGATGAGAAAAACAGCAACAAGAAAATCTGGAAGAGACGCTGAAAGAGAAAGACGATATCTTCTCCCTAGTGGCAACTAATTAAAAGAAAGAAAATGGCAGAGTCAAAGTGAAGTTATATCACTCCCAGAATATACAATCACTTTTTATGAAATTAAAATGCTAATAATTCCTTTTCAGAGCTTTCCCCTAAAATGTATAATATAAAATATAACATTTTGAAAAATAGACAATTTATGATCAAATATACAACAAATGTTTTTTTCAATGCTTTCTCTGGATCAACTACTACACTGAGAACAATGAATATGGAAATTAAATAAATATAGTTTATGCTCAACATCTAATGGGAAAAGATATGCATGTGAAGAGATGATTACTCCATAGAGTATGAGGTTCAAGAGAAGAGATAGACCTAAGGAACTCGAATGTTTCACAGAGGCTCCGTTATGGACTGCTTTAAAAGACTGAGATACTGAAACTGTAATAAATTTGTGGGTAGTTGATAAAGTGATGATGTGGTTGATCCAAAAATTGACAGTAGATGGTGGGTGATTTGCTTTAATAAACCAAATGGCAGTATAGTACAGAGATTCTAAGGATGGGTAAAGGAATAAAGACTTGTTTAATGGAGATCAAGTGTTCATAACTTATATGATTTTATAATTTAAAGCTCTCAGTAAATTTTGACAGTTTAAACTCTCAAATTTGTCAGATTCCTCATATTTCTCATATAAATACTGATGGATAATAATAACAACAATTCATAGATAGTTGTCTAGAGAAAGTCAGTGTCCCTTTAGTTTATCAAGGTATTCCTGGCCCATGCCTGTGCTCTTTGTTCCTGTGACTTTTTCTGGGAGGTAGAGCAACATGGGGTCTCACCATCTTCATTTTTTTAATGATGATGCAGTCAGCTCCTATGTGCCTGAACACCCTTAAAATCTTATTGTTCCTATCTTCCACAAAAGATGGCAAAAGATGTAGCCAAATCTCACAACAGCAATACAAAAAGCAACAGAATATAATAAGCCCTGCTATCAGAGCAACCAACTGAATACAACATATCTCCTCATAACAAGAAGAGATCATAACCAAGGAGAAATAAGGTCAATATTAAGTTTGTTACAGTAATATGGGTCTGTAACTTGTTCAGTGCTAAAGATATGTTATAATGGTTATCAGGGATATATATACACAACAATCTGTTTTGTGGGAGTACAGGTGCCTTCTTATGCTGCAGTCAGTACATCTAATTCCATTCTGTTTTGGAGTACCACTTTCTGCATTTGAGTGGTTGCTTCATTAAGCAAAGTTATAGCTCTGCAAGTATTATTTAATGTGGCAACAGTGTGTCTGGCTAAAGCTTCAACCTGGAACATGTCAATGCTTGAGGAGAAAGTATAGCAAGTGATAAAACCACCATGCAGCATGCTTTACTCTCTGCCTAGCTTTTGCCATGTCTTAATTAGCAGGGCTTGTAGGTATGCAAGATGGTATGCAAGTTCTCCCCCTAGTATATCAGTTAGAAGATAGGTGTGGCCCTACATGGGCCAGTAGGAAGGATATGCTCCCACACATGCTGTTCCACTTTGCAAGTCTAAGTGGCTAGTTTATTTGAGTAAAGATAAAATTTTATTGATTGACAGGGACCCAACTCAAATTTCCAGAGGGCAGAGAGGTGTTACTACCAGTTTTTCTTTGTACACAAAGAGGAAGTCTTCTCATTTCCACCTGTGTTTTACCTAGACAATACAAGTCATTGAACACAGTGCACCCAGCCAAGGTTTGGTCAGGTCCATGTGTTCCCACACCAAGGAGAACACACGATGTCCTTAAAAGACAGTTGTCCTTGAGGCAGTTGCCCATATGTGGTGATTGTTGCTCCAGCTTGACCACTTCCATTGCACCATGGTGGCTGGTTGCTGATGCCACTGGTGACCAGTGGAGGAAGACAGGCAGTCCACTGCATATCTAGCATATTTTATTCTGCATTTCTGCAACAGCACTTGCCCATACCCCAAATAGATTAGCTCTAAGAATGAAATATATGATATTGTTAACAGGTGTTAATACAAGCAAATTTTGATTTTTCAATAATGCATAAGCAACTTATTTTGAACAAGAATAGCACTGGTCTGTAGCCCATCCATGAACTTACAATATCATATTTATGGTCTCATTGGTCCTTTCCCCATTGGTCTTAGAAACTCACACCATTGAGACGCTATTTACCATTCCCCTGTCCAATAAATTGTATAAGTACTTTGTGGCAGAGCCAGTGACAATAGCACCAAATTAATCTGTGCTCCCATTTGTGGAGTGCTGGTGTCTTTAAGCATCATCATTAAATCCTGATGGAATCATCAAGTTCTTGTGTCAACATCAAGCAGACACTGGAGAATGTGTTGAGGTTATGTTCTGTGGTCACATTTATTGATGGTTGCTTGGTTCAAACTACAATGCATCCATATTCTATGTTCAGTTTCTGTTGTAGTAGACCATTCATTCACTGAATTCATCCTACTGTAACTGGGTTATGAGGTAAGTGGAAATGCTAATTATGTCCAAATTTTTAGCTCATTCTTGCTCCACGTGACCAGTAGAGTGTGCTCCGTTGTCACTGCCTATGATTGTAGGGATGCCACACATGATGCTAGCTAAGTATTTTTTTTTTAGTGGCACTAGGGATTGAACTCAGGGGCATTTTAACTCTGAGCTATACCCCCAGCCCTATTTTTTATTCTTTATTTTAAAGCAGAGTCTCACT
This sequence comes from Graphiurus murinus, assembly GCA_004027655.1. Lineage (NCBI taxonomy): Eukaryota > Metazoa > Chordata > Mammalia > Rodentia > Gliridae > Graphiurus > Graphiurus murinus. The sequence goes on from PVLC010014920.1 coordinate 27,217, forward strand.
AAGTTGTGGAGGGCCTCACTAGGTAGCTGAGGCTGGCCACGAACCCGGATCTTCTGGTCTCAGCCTCCCAAATGCTGGGATTACAAGTGTGTGCCACAAAGCCCAGCTTTGATGCTCAGTATTTTAAGGCCTTACTTGTTTGCCTTCTGTGGGATATTCTTATAAGCATAGGTCTGTAGTAGTCCAGTGTCACTACTGGCCAGGGTGTGTCACCCATCACATCATATCAGACATTGTTCATGGCTGCTTCATGGAGCAAGCAAAATAGTGTCATATACAAATACAAAATCTGAGTATGTGAGAGGGAGCTCCCATATTTTGCCATGAACCATAAGACTTTATATTTCAGTGCCCTGTCTTCCATATAGCCAAGGAGCCACATTAATTGGTACATTTTATAGCTATCTAGCTTTAGTTTATCTGCTTCTTGATTTCCTGGTGGAGACAAAATGTGCAGCCATATGATGCACAATCAGATCCAATGTGGCAATGGTTTCCAAATTTCTTTCCAAATCTTTGTCCCCTTCCATAGCGTCAGAGACCATTATGTACGAAAGCGTTAAGACCTAAGGGTCTAAGGGCTGTTTGCAGACCATGTCTTTCTGAAGTACATTCCATGCTGATGCCAAGAGTGCATAAAAGAACTATGTGCTAACCATGGATATCAGGTGTGTGCGTAAGAACTAGGTGCTAGCCACAAAGTTAGTAGGATTTCATAAGGTTAATAGGTTTTCTTAAGGGTTAATGGAAATAGTCAATTGAATGGTAAACTTGGGCAGAAGTATGCAATAAACTTTTAGACAATAGGCTAGGTTAAATATTAATGTATGACTAAAGGTTTTCAGGAATAATTTGTTTTCTTAAAACATGAGATTTTCCATAAAAGTATGTTTTTGGTCTTTACATGTGATGTTTTTCTGTGGTATGAATCAAAATCACCTGATGTTTTTCCTAAATGATCTTCCTTGCAATTTGGAGTTAATGTCTCATCTTTTATCTTGGAGATGTGCCTTCACAATTCAAGCTGCCTCCTTTAGGTGGGGAAAAGAAGTTAACATCATATCACAAAATAATGAAGCACACATGCTGTGTCAGATTTTGTCCACCAGGCCATATTTGTCACCAACATCTCAGGACCTATGCTTGGTCTATGCTAATATCCTAAAGGAAAAATATTAAAAGTTCATTGCTCTTCTCATGTGAAAACAAATTTCTCCTTGCTTCTCTTATTGGACTCTTTGTGTTTCCTTTGCTCTCTTCTTCTACCTTTGGATTCATACTCTCACTACCTAATATATTCAGTTTTCCCTATATCAGCTATAGCCTGTACTGCTCAAGAAATGGGAAAGCCCATAAAGGACTCAGGATTGATAGCAAAGCTCCTTAATACTGTCATGGGGCCATTTGAAAAATGATATTCTTTCTTTCTGCTATGAACATTCCATTATTAGGATCATCCTGGATTATATGCCTTTCCCTTATGAATATTTCATTATTAGGATCATCTGGGCTTGTATGCCTTTACCTTTTGAGTTATGACTAGTCTGGTCCTTAGTGCTGGCACCACAGTTGGATTATCCCTGTACTCAACCTCTTCTTTCGAGGTGCCAAGTTCACAGGTGTCCCACTTATGGGTATCTCAATAAATTTGAATAATTACTATTCTTACTCTAGCTTGTGGTAGATATTTGCCTTTCAGTTTAGAAAAGTGGCAGCCTAGAGTTTCTAAATTCACATCAGTACTGTTCATACGAGCAATTAATTGCTCAGTGGTCCCTGTTTTAGTTCAACGTGCTTCACGCTCCAGTTTTAATTCCTCCTGTAGTTGCTTGACACAGGCTTATATTTGAAGCTCCCCCTCTGTTGTTGTCTACACTGCTGTGAGGAGGGGCCCACTGCTGTGATGTTACATAGTTCTTTCTGCTTCCTTAGGTCACATTACTTCTCATGAGCAGCAATATTTCCTCTAGACCTTGGTGTTTTGGGGACATCCTTTTGCTCACATGGTGGACCCAAGTATTCATAATAGCCACCCCTACATGGATACAGGAGGTCATTTAGAAAATTCTCATACACGTGCATATGCATATCCTCCTCTTCAACTGCCTTAGTCTTGGTGCTCATGGGAGTCACTTTGTTTTCATAGATGGCCTGTAAGTTGTCACATCCACAACCCTCTCCTGCCAGGGCAGTGGGATAGGTTGCTGGGAGACCAAAGAAAACACGGAGAGATGGCATATGGCTTTGCTGAGAAATGCTTATGAAAAAGATTAAGTAGGAGTAGGAGGAAGAAATAGAATCTGTCCCTCACTGTGCTTCACAAAGCAGTATCTCCTCTCCCTCAAGGTGTTTTGACTGGACAAATAGCACCTATTCCTTCCACAGTGTCCTCCATTCCACACCAGTTGCTACTGAGAGAGGGGTTTTATATGTTAGGCTGCAGAAGCAGTGATATCATCAGCATTAGCTTTTTTTTTTTTTTTTTGCCTGTATGACCACCATCTCTAGGAGCAAATATTCTGGCTTTAAAAAAAACAAAAACAAAAACAAATCAACAACAACAAAAAACCCCAAAAAACAAAAAACCCAGCTTTCTACAACCAACACCAATTTACCCAGTTTCCCAGCATACATGAGAAAAACTTAATGTCCTTCTAGTTTAACAGGCATTCTTGACCTGGGTCTACTTTCTTTATTCCCTTAACTTGGCCTGGTGCCTAGCAACTAAAGGGGCATTCCAGGGACATGATGTCTTATTGTCCTACTTTTAAGGATAATGCATAAGGATATTACAGGACCATGCTACATGTGGTTGAACTTGAAGGGTGAGGAATGGAAAAGTTCCTGCAATCAAGCAATTTATATTCCTTTCCATTGGCCTTCATTTCCTTTAGTTTTCCATATTTTCATCACTAATTACCTGCATTTTTCCACAAATAGATGTATTTTCCACTTACTCTCCCCAAGCACAGATTGTGCATAACTGAGCAAGATGAACAGGATCCCTTCCCTATATATGTGTTAGAGTTTGCTGTTTTCATAGGGATATTAATAATTTAGTTACTGCTCTGTTGATACGATAAATACAATAAGCCTATAGCAGGATTATTTAATATAGAGTATATTAAAGGGATGTTTTATTGAAAGGATCTATAAGACACTTACCCAATGAGACCTTGGTGAAAGGTTGTGACAGAATACTCTTATAGAAGCAGCATTTGTAGAATCTGGAATACAATGTCCCAAAAGGAAAATGTGAAATAAGAAGCCCAACGAAAAGCCAGTAAGAAAGGATTGGGTAGGGACAAAACAGAAAACAGTAGGGCTAGGTAGAAGGTTGCCAAACACTCTAAATGTAAGCACAATTACCCACATAAGAATAAGATCAAGCAGAGCAAGGAGAGATGGACAGATTGTAGATATTTAGAGACAGACTTAATGGGACCTGATTGTTATCAGCTATATAATGTGCTAGAGTTTTTGAGGAAAATATCTTCAGAATGAACATTATTATGTAGACCCAGAAAAGGACCACAGAGACCTGCTTAGTAAAGATAAGCTTACCATGACATGGCTTCTACATCAGGGTTCAAAATTGAGATTTTAGACTTACAAATGATGTAGGTTAACCATTTATGTTCCCCATTTCCCTAGGGATTCCAGTTAGTTATAAATGGGGAATAACAGAATTCTGTTCAAATCACTCAGAAACTCAGTCTTAATCTATCCCTCATTTTTTTCTCTCAAAATAAAATCAAATGAACAAAATTACAACAAAATAATTTTTAAATTCCAAAGTTCTTAGAAGATTGTGAATAATCAACCAATTACAATTATTTGCCTCTATGTCTGGAATCATATACCTGATATAAAATAAATGCTACAGAGGGAAATAAATAAATATTTGGAGTGTTCCTGAACACTCCAAGGATTTTATGAAGGATTTTATGTAGTTTTTTTGTTTTTGTTTTTGTTTTTTGCTGGGTGCATGTATGTCCCTATCATTCTGAACTACATTATGATGTGAGAATGTAATGCATCAACAAAAGAATATTAGCAATAGTAAATAAATATTATCACCTGAAAGCCCCAAAAACGAGCACTTATTTCTCTGTAATGCATCTTTAATGGTAACTTTTCAGGAGGTCTGGGGATCATTTGAAGAAGACAGCTGTGAAAGAGAAGCCCTCCTATGTCTGCATGCATGGAATAGTAGCATCACACTGGTGGATGTGGAAGGCATGGCACTGGCTTGCTTCTTCAGTTTTTTATTCTGATGTGTAAATTTTCTTCTGAGATGAAAAGGTTCTCAGAGAAACTCAACTAAGGATGCTTCCACAAAGGACACCTTCTAAGAGTAAGTAAAAATGCCAGAAAATATTTTTCTTATAGCTCTGAAGGAAGATAGTATTACAAATATATTTTCACAGAAGATAATATTATAATCTCTTACATTGAATGTGTACACCCAGACTAGTGACCATAAATTATACTCTTACTTTGCTCTATTGTGACTATAATACAAACCTATTATAACAATATTATATTAAATGTGATATATTATAACTATAATATTTACAACTATTATAAAACAAACTTTAGTATGTTTGACATGGAAATAAGGTGACTGACAAAAAAAAGACCCTAATAATATTTCTCCTTACTCTATTGAATATTCATCTTAAGTCATTGAATAGTATGAAAGTAAAAAGATCCCCCTATAAAGTTTTAACCCCACCTTCTTACAAGAAGAAAAAGGACAAATGTCTGTTTTTATTAAAGAATTTTTATACTTTCCTCTAGATCTTCTTATTTAAATACCTAGTATGGCATTTCATCACTATTTAAAATTCCAATACATAATACCAAAATATTATCCCAAAGGAAAAGATTTTTTTGCAGTTTTTGGTATTGTTATGTTCAGTTTTGTTTTTAATCTTGAAATCCCTGGGGTTGCATAGCCAAACTACTGTTTCATTTTCTGGTGCTATAATGACAAATAAAAAACTACAATCTACTCTTAACAGCAAATTTTAAAAAGTGCATCAATGCTCCAAAGGGAAACGTATACTAAGAATTATAAGTTCCATTAGACAGTGTCCCACTTGTGGGGCGACGTTTATGTGCTTCCTTACATGGTTTTATTCCTCACGAGGCACCATGGATTGCTTTGGAGTCAGCAGTGACTCACCCACTAAAACTAGCAGAGAGAAGCACTAATGTTACTTTTTGGAACTGTCTTTCCAGATTTTTAAGTTTGACCTTCATACGTAGCATGCATATTTTACTACTCTGAAATCTAATATGTATATTAGATTACATACAAACATATACATACATGTGTTAGCAAAAAACTCAATTTTCAAAATTCTTTGGAAAAATACATCATAGATAATTTTAAATTTAAATAAACCTTAAACTATTTTTAGGGTTTTTTTGCTTCATTGTAATTGATTTTTTTGCCTTTCTCTCTAAATGTTCCCTTGAGCTAATTGTTCTGAATTAGTGAGTGTTCGGAATTAGTGAGACCAAATCTCTACAAGAAGTTGAAATCATGGTAGTAGGGAAAGAGTGTGTGTGTGTGTGTGTGTGTGTGTGTGTGTGTGTGTGTGTGTGTTTATGTGTAAAATTTTAGGAGTCCCATGTCCACTGACATTATAATGGGAATCAAAAAGGTCAAATAAACTTATTATTTGCAGGTGTATGAGCCTTAATAATGTATTCTTTGCACCATGGTCACTTTGTGCCCCATGATACACTCATTATCAAATAAACTTATCATTTGCAGGTGTATAGCCTTAATAATGTATTCTTTGTACCATGGTCACTTTGTGCCCCATGATACACTCATTATTACAGGCAACTTATTTATTTAGAATGTTTAATCTCTTGTATATATCATCCACTTACATTTCTTCTTTTGTCAGTGTATACTTAGTTCAATTGCATGTTAAGTTTTTTAAGTAATGTGTATATTCTAGATATTAGTCCTCTATAAGAGGAATAGCTGGCAAAGATCATCTCCAATTCTGTAGGCTCTCTTTTTGGATTCTTAATAATTTCCTTCAATGAGCAGAAACTTTTTAAATTTAATGTCATCCCATTTATTAATATTAATTTTGTTTTAGTTTCCTGAGCTTTGAGAGGTTTGTTGAGGAAGTTTCTACCTGTGCCTATCTGTTGGAATGTTGGACCTATGTTCTCCTTTAGTCATTTCAAAATCTCTGGTCTAATTTCCAGGTCTTTGATCCATCTCAAGTTGATTTTTGTGTGGGGTGAGAGGTAGAAATTCACTTCCATTTTTCTACAAATGGATAACCAGTTTTCCCAATATCCTTTGTTGAAAAGGTTGTTCTTTCTCCAATGTATTTTTTGGCACCTTTATGAAAATCATTTGGCTATAAATGTGTGGATTTGTTTTTGTATCTTCTGTTCTTTTCCATAGCTCACTCTGGTTTCGTGCCAATGCCATGCTGTTTTTATTACTATAGCTTTGTAGTATAATTTGAAGTCTAGTATTATAATGCTTCCTGCATTGTTCTTATTGCTGAGAATTGCTTTGGCTATTCTGAGTCTTTGTTTTTTTTCATATGAAATTTAGGACTGATTTTTCTAGCTCTGATAAGAATGATATTGATATTTTGATAGAGATTACATGGTTCCACATAATTAGCAATTAGGGATATAAAAAACTAAAACTATACTGGGATTCCATCTGACTACAATTAGAATGGTAATTACAAAGAAGTTAAAAAACAATGTTAGTGAGGATGTAGAGAAATAGGAACTCCTTCACACTGTTGGTGCAATTGCAAATTAGTGCAGCTGCTATGGAGATCAGTGTAGAGATTCCTTAGAAAAGTTGAAATGTGTCGACCATATGATAGATACATATCACTTCTGAGTATCTTTCCAAAGGGACTGAAATCAGAATATTATTATAATATATGCATATCCATGTTTATAGCAGCACAATTCATAATAGCCAAATTATGGGACCAACCTAGGCATCCATCAATAGACAAATGGATTAAAAATCATGGGATATATATACAATGGAATTCTACTCAACAATGCAGAAGAACAAAATAATGTCATTTGCAGGAAAATGAATGGACCTAGAGAACATTATGTTAAATGAGATTAGCCAGCCACAGAAAGTGAAGGTCATATGTTTTCTCTCATATACAGAAGCTAGGGAGTAATCAGGGTATTCATGTGGACTTTAGATAATGGAGGAGAAACCCAGTGGAGCTAGGGAGGTAGCCTTGGGGATGATGGCAGGGGAGAGGGAGAATTAACGAAAGAAATACGTCATTTGATATTATGTACATATGTGAGAATATTAATGCCAATCTCAGTGTCCTGTAGGGGGAAGTCAGGGAGTGGAGAGGAAGCCTGGGGAAAGCTCACCAGGTGCTGTGTGCAATATCACTATGAATTTCATTATGATGTGAGACTATAATGCACCAATAAAAATATTCTAAAAAATAAAGATTAATCTCTTTAGAGGGGGAACTTGAAATCTCATTCAGTAAAAAAAAAAAAAAGTTTTTAAATGGAATTTTACAACCAAGATATAAGGAGCTATTTCTCTTTGACATGGAGAGAAAAAGAGGACCAATATTCAAGGATCCTGCAAAGTTCTAGTAGACCAACTAGTTGTCACATCTCATGTTATTCTCCTGAAGACAGGGCTCTCTTGATGCATACCAATATTGTTATATTTGCATACTAATGTTGTTAAATTTGTCTAATTGTAAGGATCAGCTGTGTAAGTTCTCACTGAAAAAATACAGATTCTCAACCCATCTTGGAATGTCTAATTCAGTAGATCTGGAAATAGAATTATTGACTACTTGCAGCTGAGCCCAGGACTCTCATGAAAGTTCATTTACCTTCTGAAATTTTTTATGTGCTTTAGAGATGATTCTTCTCTCTGCTTATAAAATATCACATATACCTCTGTACCTACTTACTTGTAAGTTTTCCTTATTCCACCCCAGTACATATAGTATAAACCCTGAGATGTGCTGCTATAAGCTAAGAGAGTTCTCTACTGTCCTTGGATCATAATATACTACATCTTTCCCTTCAATATCACTAGTGATTTCTGGGTTTTTTTTGTCATGATTATGGTTTCTTTTCAATTATTCATTTTGTAGTAGACAGGTAAATAGATTTGGCTGCTTGAAAACAATTATACAAACTCTTCCTAGGTGTATCTTCTTCAAGTGATGAAATAGAGGTCCAATCTATTAGAACTATATATTTTAGAACTATATATTAATCTAGAAGAACTAGTCACTTTCCTTACTCAAGCTGGGGAATATTCTCTATGTGTCTAGGAAAGGTAATGGTGATACTTAGATGCAACTAGTTTGTCTGACTGTCCTACTTCACATAGAATAATATAGCTTTTGTTTTCCAAGATTACCTTACACACCGATTTGTACTAGAGGGTTTTTTTTTTAACTTTTACTTATTTGTTATTTGGGATTGAACCCAGGGGCATTCTACCTCTAAACTACACTCCCAGTTCTATTTTTTTTAAATAGGATCTCACTAAGTTGCTGATAGTCTCACTAAGTTGCAGAGACTGGCCTAGAACCTACTATCCTCCTGTCTTAGTCTCCCAAGTACTGAGATCAGAGGCATGTGGCTTCTTAAACTTTTATTCATGCATTGTAATTAATCATCATCGGGAGGTTCAAAGTGATACAAACATATGGAGACTTAAAAATTTCTGATTACGTCTCTTAATTTAAAAAAATTGCATAATACTTCAAATAAATAAAATGGTTAAAATTAAATTTCTAGCCTCATATAATTGTTTAAACAAATATTGTTGAGCTTTAGTCCTGTGGGAACAAAGGCAAATTATTTTCCCTTTCACTTAGAAGAAAAGTGAGCCAATCTCCCCACCAGAGAACAGCATCATTGTCAATCAACAAAGTATACTCAGAGAAGGTTGCCTGTATACAACAATAACATTGTGCTATACCTTCATAAATTACATCATGGTTACAAATTTCCTTGCCAATACTTTAGTTTCAGACTCACTTTTTAAAATCACAGTATCCAAGGCAATTATTTAACGCAGGGATTCCTTATTCATATGTGTATATTGCAGACTTTATGGGAAATAAAGAAAGCTGTAGGTCCTTTTCTAAAGCAAAATTCTAAAGAGCAACAAAAGAACAGAAACAATAACAATAAAAACAAGAGAATTAACAAATGGTGCTTAATATTTTCACAATGTTCAAAGCTTTTTTAAAGATAAACCACAAACCCTTGAATCTAACATATCTTAGACTTAAATTCAATAATTTGATTTAGGATGAAAACTAAATAACAATATTTTTTAAGTCTTGAAGAATGCATGAAAGACAAAATTTAGAGAAATAATAGGTGATTGATACATTCAAACAGTTTTAATATGCTACACCTGTTATTTTCAATTAGTTTCACTTTTTGTGTGTCCTTAGGTAATTGGGCTGTTCTAATATACAGTGCTTGAAGAAAATAAATAATTTTTCCTTGGTTCTCTGGTTTATATCAACATTTCTCTCCCACATTTATCTGCCTTTACAAATTGTGTGATGATTTACACAAATCCTTTTAACAGAAAGAAATGACAAAAATTTTTCATTTTGCTACTTGTTCCATGACTTGAACAATTTCTACAACCATTTCTTCAGTCAGCCTTAACTTTAATCAGTTTTGACATTCTGACTGCCCTGTTCTTGGAAAGGTTGATTACTTCATACTCTTTGACCTAGAAGTGATATCCTGCTGTTTTTATACATTTCATATCACAAATTTTCTAATTTTTTTCTTGATACTATCTTTATTGTTTTGAGCATGTCAGTAAGTTACTAGATTGGCAAAAAAAGTCATTCTATAGACTAAATTAATGAAATATAATTGAAATGGCATATATTCATAAAAAATCAGATATACTTATGCTTCGAAATTTGAGCAATCATCTTATTGTGTTGAAATTCAAACTTGCTGATAAAAGCAGTGTATATGTATATACCTATATGAGTGTTTATAAATTTGCATATATTTCCTATTGCTGCCATAACAAATTCTCAGAAACTTAGAGGCTTAAAACAGGGTGAATTTATTATCTTGCATTTTTGTAGGTCTTACATTAGTCTCACTTATTAAAAATGAAGATATGGGCAGGACTGCATTATTTTCTAGCTTTTCTAGGGTCAAATCCTTTTGCTTATCGTGTGTGTGTGTGTGTGTGTGTGTGTGTGTGTGTGTGTGTGTGTTGAACCTAGGGCCCCAGCAGGTACTTCTCTACTGAACTTTACACCAGTCCCCTTTTTCTTACCTTTCCCAGCCTCTAGAAACCACCTTTATTTCTTGGATGAGGTTCTCTTTCCTCCATGTTTAGAGACAAAAAATGTTGCATATTTTTAACTCTGATCAAAACTGGGATAAAGATCTTCAATTACAGGATCTATGAGATTAAATTGAACCCACTCAGACCATCTCAGACAACCGCCTCATCTCAAGGCCTTTATCACACTGCTGATTTATTTATGTCATAGAAGGTGATTTATTCATAGGCTTCATGCATTAGAATGTGGATATTTTAGAGGACCATTAATCTTCCTACGACAATGGAATAAGTTGTAATACATGACATGTATTCATATATGTGTGTATATATATTACATTGTATATTCTATTTTAAAATATGTCATACATTAAAAATAAGCATAAATATTTGGACAAACTTTATGTAAATGAAAACATATGTACCTACTACATAGACTAAAAGAAAAAGAAAAAAAAAAAAAAGAATCTTACCAGCAGCTTAAAAAGCTACCACTGTTTTTTTTTTTTTTTTTTTCAAATAAATAACCCTTCCTCCTTCTATACCTCTTTTCTCAAAGAACATTTATATTGGATTTTTTGTTAATTGCTCTGGTGAATAATAATTGTGCCCACCAATTCTTTGTATTCTTTTCCTTCCTAGACACATGGGAAGCAAGATTTTTCAGTTGATTCCCTAACCCAAAAGATAGGCAAGGCTATGTGCTACTGAAAAATGAAATATAATCATTCTTATTTCTGTGTGAAGTGATGGAATACCATGATGCTCAATTCTCTTTGAACTTCTGCTGGTGAAAAAATGTTAGGGTACAAGATCAACACAGCCCATATTGGCAT
>PVLC010014921.1:6542-38401 GCA_004027655.1 Graphiurus murinus
AAAAAAAAAAAAAAAAAAAAAAAAAAAAAAAAAAAAAAAAAAAGCAGACATGGTGGCATACACCTGTAATCCCAGTACTTGGGAGGCTGAGACAGGAGGATAGCAGGTTCATGGCCAGTGAGGCCCTTTGCAACTTAGTGAGACTCTGTTTCAAAATAAAGAATAAAAAATAGGGCTGAGGGTGTAACTTGAAGGTAGAATGCCCCTGGGTTTCATACCCCACACACATGAAAAAATAATAAATAAACTAGAAATGTCATGAATTAGCGTTTGGTGGGGAAATGATGACAACAGTGTGATAGATTTGAATAAATACTGGACTGTAGGAGATGCGGTTGGATTTCAGGTTTTTGCCAGGGACAAATGTTATAGCCTTGTGTAATTTGCTTAACTTATCTGAGGCTCAGTTTCTTAACCTCAAAAAACATGAGAATAATAAACTGGGTGTGGTGGCTCACATTTGTAATCCCAATATGTGTGAGAGGCTTAGACAGGAAGATTACAGGTTCAAGGCCAGCCTCAGCAATTTAGCAAGACTCTCATCAACTTAGTAAGACACTGTTTCAAAAAATAAAAATGACTGCTAGGGATGTAGCTTGGAGGTAGAATGCCTTGGGTTGAATTCCCAGTATGAGAGAGAGAGAGAGAGAGAGAGAGAGAGAGAGAGAGAGAGAGAGAGAGAGAGAAAAGAAGAAGAAGGAGGAGAAGGAGGAGGAGGAGGAGGAGGAGGAGGAACAGCAGCAGCAGAAGAATCATCTACCTCAGAGGGTGGTACTGAGAGTTGAGTCTAAAAAGTAAGATGTCTACTGTGGTGCCTGATCCAGTGGAGTTTCAGTGATGGGGATGATACTGCCATGGAGTTCTTTAAAGGAATCAGATTCCATGGTAGAAGACATTAGCAGCCATTCTACACTTAGATGAGATGTCAGGTCTCACTAGTCAGTCTTGCTTTTACAGAACAGTTGGCAAGAAGATAAGAAAAGGAAACATAAGTTAGTCTACTTCTACTTTTCTACTTAATCAAGCTACTCTTTTTTTTTTTTTTTCAGTACTGGGGATGGAACTTGGGGGCATTCTACCTCCGAGCTACATCCCCAGCCCTATTTTTTTATTCTTTATTTTGAAACAGGTCTCACTAAGTTGCGGACAGCCTCACTAAGTAGCTGAGGCTGGCCGCGAACCTGGATCCTCCTGTCTCAGCCTCTTGAATGCTGGGATTCCAAGTGTGCACCACCACACCTGGCTCAAGCCACTCTTTTTATACTTTTGTTGGTGTATTTTTTTTTTTTTTTTCAGTATTGGGGATTGAACCCAGGGGCATTCTACCTCTGAGCTACACCCCCAGCCCTATTTTTTATTTTGAAACCGGGTCTCACTAAGTTGTGGAATGCCTCACTAGGTAGCTGAGGCTGGCCTCGACATGCGCCACCACGCCCGGCTTTTTATTGGTGTATTGTAACTATACATCTTAATGAGATGCAAAGTGATACAAATATACGTGCACACATCATTTGTGAATTTCCTCTGTAACCCAAGCCATTCCTACTTCCTTTCTTCCCATACATATTAGTGAGATAAGTAGCGATACCTTCATATATGGACATAATCTTATTTGGACTGTCCCCTTCCTCAAGCCTCATTTTCCCCTTACCCACCTCCCTACCCCACTTCCCTGTCACTATTCTACTGGCTTTTCTCCTCATTTGAATGAAGTCCCTTTTGTTTCCTGTTTCTGTTCTAGCTTCCACATATGAGAGAAAACATAACTTTCAGTTTTATTATCTATTTATCTGCTGACAGACACCTAGGTTGGTTCAATAATTTGGCTGTGAATTATGCTTCTATAAATATGGAATTGCCTGTATCACTATAATATTCTAACTTTAATTCTTTTGGAAAGATTCCAAGGAGTAGTATGGCTGGGTCATATGGTTGTTCATTCCATTCCTATTCTTTTGAAGAACCTCCATACTGATTTCCATAGTGGTTTACTAATTTACCATTCTACCAACAGTGTGTAAGACTTCCTATTTTCCCATATCCTTCCCTGCATTTATTATTATTTGTATTTTTTTTTTTTTGTGGTACTGGGGATGTAACTCAGGGGCATTCTACATCTGAGCTATTCCCCCAGCCCTATTTCTTATTCTTTATTTTGAAACAGGGTCTCAGTAAGCTGCGGAGTGCCTCACTAGGTAGCTAAGGCTGGCCGCGAACCCGGATCCTCTGGTCTCAGCCTCCCAAATGCTGGGATTACAAGCGTGCGCTACCACACCCAGCTTATTATTTGTATTCTTGAAAACTGCCATTCTAAACTGGAGTTAGATGGAATCTCAGGAGAGCTCTGATTTGCATTTCTCCAATTGCTAATACATTGAATTTTTTTTTTCATATTTTATGGGCTATTTATATTTCTGCTTTTGAAAGGTTATCTATTCAATTTAATGGCCCATTTTTATTTATTTTTTGTAAATATTCATCTTTTGCCAGGTGTGGTGGTGCATGCTTGGGAGGTCGAGACAGGAGGATTACGGGTTCGTGGCCAACCTCAGCTACTCAGTGAGGCCCTCTGCAACTTACTGAGACCCTGTTTCAAAATAAAGTATAAAAAATAGGGCTGGGAGCCGGGTGTGGTGGTACACGCTTGTAATCCCAGCATTCGGGAGGCTGAGACTGGAGGATCCAGGTTCGCAGCCAGCCTCAGCTACCTAGTGAGGCACTCCGCAACTTAGTGAGACCCGGTTTCAAAATAAAGAATAAAAAATAGGGTTGGGGGTGTAGCTTGGAGGTAGAACACCCCTGAGTTCAATCCCTAGTACCGCAAAAAAAAAAAAAAAAATAGGGCTGGGGGTGTAGCTTAGAGGTAGAATGCCCCTGGGTTCAATCCCAGTACTGCAAAAAAAAAAAAAAAAAAAAAAAAAAAGTCATCTTTTATTGTGTTTCTCTAAAATTCCTAGGGCATTTTTCTACTCATAATTAATGTTTATCTTAAAAATACAATTCTAACTTATTAGCATTAGTTTTATCATTCATGTTTACATTGTAACAACAGTTTAAATGCAGACATGAGAGAATATTTAACACATCATATTTGGTGGCTCTTTCAGAAGGGTTCCTCTAGTTGTCCAGGAACAAACTGAAATAGGACTCAGGAAGTTAGGGAGCAGGAATACAGGGAGGGTTCTGGAGGGTCCTGAAGGTTCCAAGGGGCTTTGTGAGCCCTTCCTGGAACCTGGGTGAGTTCAATGGTTCTTTCCTGTCAAATCCTCTAGTGCATTTAAAGCTGAGAGCTGTGTTTGAAGACTTCTATATTCATTGTATTACAGGGGGAGTTTTGTCATAGCAGCTATGAAAGACCACTGATTGGGGTATTTCCATAAAGCACTCATATTTATGGCTTCTCTTCCATGAGTTTGTCCATGTCCACTGAGGCATAAGGATGATTTAGGAGTCTACCACATATATTAGAAATTACATTCTCTCAATGAGTGGATCCTCAGGTTTCAATATTATACATAAAGCAGAAGACTCTTCACACACATCACATGTTTTCTGAGGTCAGAATATACATAGCAGGCATTCAGTGTTCTCTCCAGTGTGTGTTTCCTTATGTTATCAAGCAGCAGAATATTGGCAGGATTTTTCACACAAATGACTTTCATATTGTTTATCTTCAGTGTGGGTTCTCTGATGCTATTTAAGGAAATCAGACTGAAGGCCAACCCACACAGAAGGCATTCTCTCCACTGTGCATTTCATTTTGCTTTCTAAGAACAGATATATATATTTTTTTTTAAAAAGGCTTTCCAACGAATATAATATTTCTATGACCTCTCTCCAGTGTGAGTCCTCTTGTGTCGTCTGAGGTTAGAGAGGCAGATGAAGTCTTTCAGATGCACGTCACTCATCTGGTTTCTCTCGTGTGTATTCTCTCATGCTAAGTTGCCAGATTAGCTGAAGGCTCTCGTGCACACAATATATTCAAATGGTTTCTCTCCAGTGTATGTTCTCTCTTGTTGTCTAAGGTGAGAAGATGTGTTGAAGGCTTTCTCACACATACAGCATTTATGTGGTTTCTCTCATGCTGTGTAAGTTTACCAGATTGGGTGAAGGCTTTCTCACATAGATGACATTCATATGGTTTCTCTCCAGTGTGTGTTCTTTCATGTTGTCTAAGTTTATAATGGATGTTGAAGGCTTTCCCACACCAGTGGCATTCACATGGTTTCTCTCATGCTACTAAAATTTCCCATATGGAGTACATGCATATGGTTTCTCTCCAGTGTGAGTTCAATTGTGTATTCTAAGAAAGAAGGTATTAGCAAAAGTTTTCTCACATAGATGTCATTTGTATGGCCTTTTTCCAGTGCAAATCATGTGTTGTCTAAGGGAAGAGAAGTGGCAGAAAGCTTTCCCCCACAGATTAGTTATAGCTAAAGGATTTCCCACCTAGATGCCATTCGTATGGCCTCTTCCCAGTGTGAGTCATCTTGTGTTGTCAAGGAGCAGAGAACTGACTGAAGGCTTTCTCACACACATGGCATTCATGCAGTTTCTCTCCAGTGTGCGTTCCCTCTTGTATTCTCTAAGGTCAGAGGTTGAATATCACATAGACGACATTGATATGGCCTCTCCACAGTCAGTAATCGCCTGAAGTTCAATGTTCAAATAATTCATGTGGGGAATCTCATCTGATCTGTATGACTGATACCTGAGGGATACTAGATGGTTGGTGTTTTCTTCTAGCACAACTCTGTAGTTTTCTCTGGGTTGTGTCCAGTAGGGCCCACTCTTCCTGGGTGAACTTTATCATTACATCATCAGTGGTCATTGGCCTTAGTGCATGCATTGCCATTTACTGTTTCCTGTTCTCTTCCTCTGGTTTTCACTCACAGACAATCCAAACACTATGAAAGAGAATCTTGTAGCAATGCACAGATCTAAAAGCAAAGACCAAATTAAAATATGATGGATCCAGGTAGATATCCCAGGCACCTTTTCTGTTCCTCTCCTTGTCCATAGGCATGTATTGCCTATTGGAATTAACACAAAGAAGCTGCAAATTTGGTTAGGTCGGTACTTTTTGTATGAAGCATCAGGTCAGGACATAGCAAGGGCCTTTCATATCTCCTGTACATTCTGTTCTGATGGGAAAGCCTTCCATCCAGCCTCTCATTTCCATGCAGTCCCAATGCACAAGTGTATATATTAGAAATGTGTCCCAAAGTCACAGCATGTGAATGTCAGGAACCAGATATATGTTAAAGATACATCCAAATTGAGGCTCCATATATGTTACAAATGTATCTGAGTCTCACAGCACAACATATGTTACTGGGTAAGAGACTTTAAATTATTTCCTGCAACTTTTCCTTGCTTATCTGCTCAGAAAACATTAAAACAAAAAGCATGATTGGGATATGCAAAGGTTTAGAGAAATGAAGGCATCATATGAGAAAGGCTGTGAAGAAAGGGGAAAGTATCTGGAATGGGTCATTCCTGGGAATGGAAAAGTGGGCTGGGGCAAACAGGGTTAAGCTCCAGAGATAGGATCTGGAGAGGTCTGGCGTAGACCATTCCCAGGTATGAAAAGTGGCCTGGAGCAATGGTTACACCCCAGAGATGGAGTCT
Source organism: Graphiurus murinus (assembly GCA_004027655.1). Taxonomy (NCBI): domain Eukaryota; kingdom Metazoa; phylum Chordata; class Mammalia; order Rodentia; family Gliridae; genus Graphiurus; species Graphiurus murinus. Next base: position 12,174 of record PVLC010014921.1, read on the forward strand.
GGAGTGACTCATTTTCAGGAGAAAGAAACAGCCCATTAAAAAAATTTTTTTAGTGTTGTTTTTTGAGTTCTTTTTATATTCCAAATATTACTTCTCTACCAGAGGAGTAACTGGCAAAGATTTTCTCCCAATCTGTAGGCTCTTTCTTCAGACTCTTGATTGTATTCTTTGCTGCACAGAAGCTTTTTAATTTGATGCCATCCCATTTGCTAATTCTCAATTTTCTGAGTTTTAGGAGTTTTGTTGAGTAAGTCTCTGTGTCTATATGTTGGAGAATTGGCACCATATTCTCTTCTAGTAATTGCAAAGTTTCTTGTTTAATTTCTACATCTTTGATCCATCTTGAGTTGACTTTTTTACTTTTGTGCAGGGCGAGAGGTAGAGGTCTAATTTCATTCTTTTATATATGGATATCCAGTTTTCCCAACATCATTCATTGAAAAGGCTGTCTTTTCTCCAGCTAATATTTTTGACATCTTTGTCAAAAATCAACTGGCTATGTGAAGATTTATCTCTATATCTTCTATTCCATTGGTGTATGTATCTGCTTTTGGGCCAATATCATGCTATTTTTGTTACTGTAGTTCTGTACTATAATTTGAAATCAGGTACTATAATGTCTCCTTCATGTTTCTTATTGCTTTGGCCATTCTGGGTCTTTTGTTCTTCCATATGAATTTTTTTGTTTTTTTCAGAACTGGGGATTGAATCCAGGGACCTTCTACCTCTGAGCTACACCCCCAGCCCTATTTTTTATTCTTTATTTTTTTGAAACAGGGTCTCACTAAGTAGCTGAGGCTGGCTGTGAACCTGCAATCCTCCTGTCTCAGCCTCCCAAGTACTGGGATTACAAGTGTGTGCCACGACACCCAACTCTTCCATATGAATTTAAGGACTGTTTTTTCTAGCTTTGTGAAGAATGACATGGTTTTAGAAAGATGTGAGAAACGTTCCTAGAAAGGAAATATCTTTATAGGGTTTGGATAATGAGTAAGAATGCTATAATAGATAGGAAATGAGGGTACAACATGAAAAAGCCAGGAAATGTACACAGAATATTTAGAAAAATAAGTTAACCAGCATAGTTGGAGGTGGAGTGATAGAAAATCTAAAAAAGGAAAGTATAGACAAATTCCATGAACCAGTGCTTCTGATTTCTTTTTAAGCCATCCCTTCATCCCCCTCAGACTCATGAATCTAGGACAAAACTAAATATAATGGAAACTAAATGATAAGAATATAAATGACAGCTACAACTTAAGGTGAATTATTACATGCCACCCACTGTACTAAACACTTCATATGCATTAGCTCCTTTAATTTTTTTGTTTGTTCAGTAGTAGGGACTGAATCCAGGGGCATTATTACCTCCAAGATATACTCACAACCCTTTTTGGTTGAACCCAAAGGCATTCTACCTCTGAGCTACATTTCCAGACCACTTTTTTATTTTAAAACAGGGTCTTGCTAAGTTGCTGAAGCTGGCCTTGAATCTGTGATCCTCCTGTCCCAGCCTCCCAAGTACTGGGATTACAGGCATGTACTACTGTGCCTAGCTAGTTTTTATTAATTTGAGCTACAGCCCCAGCCCCATTTTTTATTCGTTATTTTGAAACAGGGTCTCACTAAGTTGTGGAGGGCCTCACTAAGCAGCTGAGGCTGGCCGCAAACCTCGATCCTCTGGTCTCAGCCTCCCAAATGCTGGGATTACAAGCATGCGCCACCACGCCCGGCTTATTCTTTTATTTTTGAAACAGGGTCTAAGTTGCTGAGGCTGGACACGAACCCAGATCCTCCTGTCTCAGCTTCCCAAGTACTGGGATTATAAGCGTGTGCCACCACGCCTGCTCCCACAGCCTCCCACACCTGGGGTTGCAGGTGTGCATCGCCTACGCTGACTTGACTTTGTACCATCTTAATTTAATGATATCTTGTGGCCTAAGGGATTGTATCCTTTTAGGTTCTTTAATTTAGATCAGAGCCCTCTGAGAGTATGACAAAAGTGACATCTTTCCAGAAAAGTACATTGCTACTTTTGTCATTTCATAACCTTCCATGTTGGAATCTCTGCACTGTGGCACTACAGCTAAATACTAGCATCTGTTTGTGATATGTGGATCACTGTGATGCTTGTCATGCAAGGAGAACACAGTAATTATTAGCAGTGTAAAGAATGTTGGGCAGTAGTGTCTGCCTTGAGTGAAATGTTTTCCTGATCTTTCTTGGAAAAATTTCAATCCTACAGGAAATTTGAGGAAATAGTATCCGTCAGTTGAATCTACCAGTTATTAACATGGCTGTGTCATGGAGAAGGGTTGAATCTTCAACTCAGGATTGGCAGAGTCCTAAGCTTACCTGATGGGAAAGAATGTCGGCACACATTAGAGACATAAAGATTTATTTAGGAAAGTAAGAAATATGCATTCCAGGGAAAATGCAGGCCACCCCAAAAGTAAAAGAGGCCCTGTGGGAGTATAGGGCTCTTCTTTTTTGGGAACTTTCTTGAGGAATGGACAGGGGGAGATATGTGAGGATGACCTCAGTCAGGTAATCATGTGATTTAGGTCGTTCTGCTCATCTCCCAGGTCCTGACTTGCACTGTGTTATTAGTAGGTTTCCATTTTGCTTTAACTGTTCAAAAAGACAGCCAACGATGTGCCTAATAGACTGTTCTTTTGAGTAGTGCCCAAAGAGACTACTCTTCTGTGTGACTCTGTTGTCTGATGAATAGTCAATAGTGCTCAGGATAATGAGTAAAGACTTGTAAATTCCTCAGAAACTTTGGGTCTAACAGGCCTTGCCACAGGCTTCCCTATCAAAGTTATATTTTCCTTGTTCTCCCTTTACGTCTCCTTTCTACCTATTTATTTCTTTTATACTACATCAGCCTTAGCTCTCTCTATAAATATACATGTTTTCCTCCTCATTCCCAAACCATTTGAAAGTGAGTTGCAGCCATGTGTGGTGGTGCATGCCTGTAAACCCAGTACTTGGAAGGCTGAGATAGGATCACAGATTCCAGACTGGTCTCAGAAATTTAATGAGACTCTCAGCAACCTAGAAAGACTGTTTCAAAACAAAAAATAAAAAAGGGCTGGTGGCAGAGCTTGGAGGTAGAACACCCCCAGGTGAGTTGTATACATTGTGGTATTTTACTCTTAATCACTTCGGGGTATATTGCCTAAAAGTAAAGAAAGTGCTCAAGAACCACAAATCATGATCAAAATGGGTGGTATATTTTAATGATCTTTTATTTTAAGTTTTTTTCGTGAAAACATTCAAATTGAAATCAAGTGTATCATGAGATTTATATTTGAAAAAAGAAAAACTGATCATTATCTGTAGCTTGATAAAAAACCCAAAAATAATCCTGCATAAAAACAAGATCTTACAGATGAACACTTGTTTCTACCTCTGAGCTACACCTTCAGTCCTTATTTTTTAAATTTTGAAACAGGGCCTCACTAAGTTGCAGAGGCTGACTTTGAACCTGGAATCCTTCCATTTCAGCCTCTTAGGTACTGGGATTACAGGCATGCCCCACCATGCCCAGGCAGATGAACACTTTTAATTTCATACTTATGTTCATTTAGTAAGTTTCTAGTTAATGTGATACTTCATTCTTTCAAATCACTCTCAAGCCAGTTCTATCAGTATTTATACCTGGATGAAAGGTTTCTGTGTTACTTTCCTAGGGCTGCTGTAGCAAATCACCACAAACTAGGTGGCTTAAAACAAGAGAAGTTTATTCTCTCAGTTCTGGAAGCCAGAAGTCTCAAATCAAGGTGTTGTTTGAAGGTTGTACTCCCTCTGGAGGCTACAAGAGAGAATCTGTCCCTTGCCTCTTGGGGCTGGTAGCATTCTTTGACTTGTGGCCCCATGTTTCTCTGTTGTGTTTACATTGCCTTTTCCTCTGACTTTTCCAAAACTTCCTCTGCCACTAAATTGCTGAGGTGGTCCTCGAACCTGCGATCCTCCTCTCTCATAAAGACACATTTGACTGCATTTAGGGTGGAAGGAGATCATCCAGGACGAGATCCTTCTTCTTCAGACCCCTGACTGAGCCAGGCGTGGTGGCACACACTTGTAATCCCAGCATTTGGGAGGCTGAGACCAGAGGATCATGGGTTCTCAGCCAGCCTGAGCTACATAGTGAGGCCCTCCTCAACTTAGTGAGACCCTGCTTCAAAATAAAAAATAAAAAATAGGGCTGGGGGTGTAGCTCGGAGGTAGAAAGCTCCTGGGTTCAACCCCCAGTACCACTCCCCCCACACCTAAAAAAGGAAGAAAGAAAAAAGAAAAGATCCCTGACTGGATCACATCTCTTGCCATTCACAGACCCTGGGCCTTTTCCCCCCAGAGAGATACCCTGTGAATCACCTCTGCTATTCCTCCAGCCTAGAATGCCCCTTTACCTGGTCTGTGTTGATGTCTACACTTTAATGGTCCTTAAAGTCATACTGATTACCTCGGCCCTCAAAGTGTTCCTTCTTCTGAAGTCTTAGTGCCTACTACAAATTTATAGCTAACTACCTATCTAACTGAATTTTAGGTCACTCAACATATGTTGCGTATCTCTCTGTATCACCATAACCTAGAATAGTACAAAATGAAAAATGTGTATTTTCTGTCCCTGGTTCCTGGAACAGAAATCCTTAAACTCTTAGAATCTTCCCAATGTTAGGAATGTCTTTTGTTATTCATATTTGGTGCCTTTAGAACAAAGGGGATGGGAGGGGGCTGGAAAGTAGGTGATAACTAGAAAAGCAGGTGTGCAGTGTTGGTCGTGCACTGATATGCTGGGAGGGTATGGAAGCTGAGCCCTCCTCATGCCCCCATTTGGCTCTATACATCTTTTCCATTTGCTGCTCTTGATATATACATATTGAGAGAGGGGGCTGAGGATTAAAGCCAGGGGCAGGGGCATTTTACCTCTGAGCCATACCTTTTTATTTCAAAACAGGGTCTCACTAAATTGCTGAGGTGGGCCTCGAACCTGCGATCCTCCTGTCTCAGCCTCTCAAGTACTGGGATTATGGCATGTCACGCCCAGCTCACATCTAGTTTAGAGAAACCTCATCATCTTCCCTCATTTTAAAGTCTAACCTGGAATTTTGGTATTGTCCTCTTACATACACAGGAATGCATTTGATCTATGTTATAGTTTTGAATCTAATCAATAATAAGGTTCTCCTGAATTATATTTGGGATTCCTAGCAAGGGCAGGGATTCTCAAATTTGAGCATGTATCAGAACCAACTAATGGGCTTATTAAACTTTATACTGCAAAAGTCCACCTCAGAGTTTCTGATTTCAGTAAGTCTGGGATGGGGTACAGAAATGTGCACATCTAACAGGTTTCCCAGGTGAAGCCAATGCTTGTGGTCCAGGAGCCATATTAAGAACCATTTCTAGCCCGTCGTGGTAGCGCATGCTTGTAATCTCAGTACTTGGGAGGCTGAGACAGGACAATCGCAGGTTTGTGGCCAGCCTCAGCTACTTAGTGAGGCTCTCCACAACTGAGTGAGACCCTATTTCAAAATGAAGAATTAAAAATAGGGCTGGGGGTGTAGCTCGGAGATAGAATGCCCCTGGATTCAATCCCCTGTACCACAAAAAAAAAAAAAAAAAGAACCATTCCATTCCTGGAGCCTGGCATGATTATTTTCCATTTACTAAAAAGTTCCAATTCTGGATGGCCACGGATAAGTGAAAATGGCTTTTGTAAAGAGCAATAATTTAGCCACCTCAGAGGGGATGCATGTTAGTCAGAAATCAAGAGGAGAATGCAGAATGTTTCCTTCTAATCTACTATCCTACTTAAACTTCTTGTCATTACCTTTAAATATACTTCAACTGTGAAGAAGAGGAAAATTATGCTTTTCAAACTATTTGAAACTTGATTTTGAAAGGTTTTCTGATTAGAAGTGGAACATTATATTTTATAGGCTTGTAAAGGTAGCTTACTTTGGTACCTATAATTATGTTAGACAATTTATAAAATCTACTTTTTTAAAAGTAGAAGAAGTTCTTTACAAAAGCCAAAAAGAAAGCAGAGCTGATAATGGCTGGGTGGGATAATGGTGAACCACAGACAGCTCTGATTTAAAATCTGAGTACCTGGGTAAACTTCTTATCTGGCTGAAACTGTGGAGGCAATCCAAAATGTAAAACCCAATTTAGTCTGGCACCAAATAACACAATCACATCAGCAGATTGCAAAGCCCCATTTTTAAAATGATCTGATATACCACAAAGAGTATATTTCTTATTGAAATCATTCCAAAATTAATTTCTAAAGTCTAAATAATTTGGAGCTTATGCATTAGACTTGCAAATTAACTTTTAGGATAAATTTGATTTTTCAAATGAACATAATTAATAAAACCATTGCATTTAATAGTGATGTAATGGTTGAACTAAGTAGAATAAATATGGTGGGCTGGGAGAAGACAACAATTACAGATGGTTCATCAAAAGGAATAGGGCCAATCCACGTAGGGCAAACAAGGTTGGCTGCCATTATGTAGGCAGTTCTTCCCACACTATGGAAACTATATCTACACTCTATTTCATTTGTTTATTACTTTTCTATCATTAGAAGAATCAATATAGCCGGGCACAGTGGTGAAAGCCTGTAATCCCAATACTTGGGAGGCTGAGACGGGAGGATCACAGGTTTGAGGACAGCATGCATTAATTTAGTGGGACCTTGTTTCAAAAAAATAAAAAACATAAAGGACTAGGTGTAACTCAGAGGCAGAATGCTCCTGGGTTCAATCCCTAGTACCACATTAAAAAAAAAAAAAAGAAAAAGAATTAATACATGCCCACTATAATGTGGAAAAAACAGAAGTAAAAAGCCAAAATAATTCTGTATTACCACCAATTTATAAACTATTATTAACACCCTGAGCTATTTTCATCTAGTCTTTTTTTCTATGCAAGTGTATTTTTTTATAACTGAGCTTATATAATACTCTCATATACTTTTACTTACTTAAATGTTTTACGTTATCATTAAGTTCTTATATATAATATTTATTTATTTATTTTTGTGGCATCAGGGATTGAACCTAGGGGCAGTCTACCTCTGACTATACCCTCAACCCTATTTTATTTATTTATTTATTTATTTTTATTTATTTATTTTTTGCGGTACTGGAGATTGAACTCAGGGGCATTCTACCTCCAAGCTACACCCCCAGCCCTATTTTTTTATTCTTTATTTTGAAACCGAGTCTCACTAAGTTGCGGAGTGCCTCACTAAGTAGCTGAGGCTGGCCGCGAACCCGGATCCTCCTGTCTCAGCCCCCCGAATGCTGGGATTACAAGCATGCGCCACCACGCCCGGCTTTATTTATTTTTTTTGAAACAGGGTCTCACTAAGTTGCAGAGGGCCTTACTAAATTGCAATCCTTCTGTTTTAGCCTCCCAAGTACTGGGATTACAAGTGTGTGTCACCACACTCAGCTTCTTATATATAATTTTTAAAGGCTAATTTGCTGAACACACATATCACAATTTATTTAGGGTTTTCTCAACTATTGAGTTTTTGTTTGTTATTAATAGTACCAGGCTGAGCCAGGCATGGTGGTGCAAGCTTGTAATCCCAGTACTTGGGAGCTGAGACCAGAGGATCTGGGTTTGCGGCCAGCCTCAGCTACTTAGTGAGGCCCTCCACAACTTAGCGAGACCCTGTTTCAAAATAAAGAACAAAAAATAGGACTGGGGGTGTAGCCCGGAGGTTGAATGCCCCTGGGTTCAATCCCCAGTATCGCCAAAAAAAAAAGTACCAGGCTGCATATTTTTTGAATCTCTTTTCTTCTTCCCTTTTTTTTTTTTTCCTCTTCCTTTCTTAGGCTGGTAACAGAACCCAGGGCCTCAGTGATACTCATAAACTGCTTGTAAGAATACAAATGGAAGACAACATCTACAAAAAGTTTCAATGTGCGTACCTTTAAGCCCAGCAAGGAATACATAACTTCATTTGTTACATCTTTTCTATTCTATTTCTGTCAGTTTTCCTTTTGTTTGTTGTTATGCTGTCCAGAACATATGAATTCAGTAATAATTTTTCACTGTTTAATGTACCTTGAAGCATTATCTAGAAATGATTTCTCATACTTTCTGGTATGAAATGTATGGAAAAACTGGTTAGCCTCAGTTCCATAGACATGAGAGATTTAGGATTATCCCCCAACTTTTAGTTTTATGTTCATGTCTTTTAGTTTTCAGGACTTCTACAAAATAACATTTGGATTTTTGTGTGTGGTGGGGAGGGTACTGAGAATTGAACCCTGGGGCATTCTACCTCCAAGTTACAGGCTCAGCCCTTTTTTAAAATTTTTTATTTTGAAACAGGGCCTCATCAAGTTGCTGAGGCTAGCCTTGAACCTGTAATCCTCTTGTCTCAGCCTTCCAAGTACTGGGATTACAGGCATGTAGCACCATGCCAGGCAACATCTGGATTTTAAACCAAATCAGTGATCTTTCCCTTTCATTTTTAATTATTTATGGTACTGGAGATTGGACCTAGGGGCTCTATACCTCTGAGCTACACACCCTGCCCCTTTTATTTTTTGTTTTTGAAACAAAGTTTCCCTAGGTTGCTAAGAGTCTAAACCTGTAATCCTCCTATTTCAGTCTCCCAATTACTGTGATTACAGACATTTGTTACCATATCTAGCTCTTAATTTTTAAATTTAACAAACTGCTATTATTTTCCTTTTCAGAAAGAAATATCTGTAATGGATATTATACTTTACTTTTGGTACTGGTGTTGAACTCAGGGTGTTCTACCTTCAAGCTACACCCTCAGTCCTTTTTTTTGTTTTTAAACAGAGTCTCACTAGGTTGCTGAGGGTCTTGCTAAGTTGCTAAGGCTGACCTTGAGCCTGCAACCCTCTTGTCTCAGCCTCCCAAGTACTGGGGTTATATGCATACACCATGTGTGCCTGGCTACATTTCTTTTCAATTAACTTATTTGCTCTACTTATTTTTCAGGTATGTCAGCCTCTTTTAAAATAAGTGCCTGCAGCTGGGTGTGGTGGCGCATGCTTGTAATCCAAGTACTTGAGAGGCTGAGACTGGAGGATCCGGGTTCACGGCCAGCCTCAGCTACTTAGTGAGGCCCTCCGCAACTTAGTGAGACCCTGTTTCAAAACAAAGAATAAAAAACAGGACTGGGGGTGTAGCTCAGTCCGAATGCCCTCGGGTTCAATCCTCAGTGCTGCAAAAAAATAAAATAAGTGCTACTGTCTACCATTTTCTGTGTGAGACCCTTGGGTTTGATCCCTAGCATCACAAAAGTACATTTTTTTTTTTTTTTGCGATAATGGGGATTGAACTCAGGGGCATTCTACCTCCGAGATACACCCCCAGTCCTATTTTTTATTCTTTATTTTGAAACAGGGTCTCACTAAGTTGCAGAGAGCCTCACTAAGTAGCTGAGGCTGGCCAAGAACCTAGATCCGCCTGTCTCAGCCTCCCAAGTACTGGGATTACAGGCACGTGCCACCACGCCCAGCTCAAAAGTACATTCTAGGTTTTTTAAACCAGTATTGCTAAGAGAAGGGCAAGGCTGGGGTAGCAGAGAAAGCATCAAAAATAAGTTGATAAAATAAATGCCTTATCTTTCTTTCCCTGCTTCCAAATAATCCTCTAAGAAAGGTGGGACTATAAGATGGGCATGGTCACACTTATAATCCCAGGACTTGGGAGGCTGAGACAGGAAGATCACAGGTTTGAGGACAGTCTCAGCAAGTAGTGAAACTCTCATCAACCTAGTGAGACAGTTTTTCAAAATTAAAAAAACAAGCCAGGTGTGGTGGTGCACTGTTGTAATCCCAGTACTTGGGAGGCTGAAACCAGAGGATCCGGGTTTGTGGCCAGCCTCAGCTACTTAGTGAGGCTCTCCACAACTTAGTGAGACCCTGTTTCAAAATAAAGAATAAAAAATAGGACTGAGGGTGTAGTTTGGAGGTAGAATGCCCCCTGGGTCCAATCCTCAGTACCGCAAAATAAAAAAAGAAAAAAAAATTTAAAAATTTAAAAATAAAGTGGAAGTGTGGCTTGGAGGTAGAATGCCCCTGGAATCAACCCCCAGTACCAAGAAAGAACAGAAAAGAAGAAAAAAGAAAAAAAGGAAGATGGGACCAGACTAGGATTTGAGACACCTGAGTTTCAATGACAGCTTCACTGTGATATCCTTCACCTTTTCTCTGCACCTATTAGGAAACAGCCTCACTCACTTGTCCCACAGGTTCTCTCTGAGCACCTATCAAAGGGATAGGCACCCACACCAGGTATGGCTAAACAGATATGTAGCGAAGAAATAACACTCCTGTTTTCCTGGAGCTCACAAGTTTAGCTTCGCTCATAAGTCAGGCTTCGCTTGGAAACTGTCTCTGCCAATTCTGACACTCAGCCTTGGCAGAGCACAATAGGGTACACTAGTATGAGCAAGGACCTGGAGCCAAAATACTGAACTCAAATCTTGATTCTGGCACTACCAACTGCCTAAGTTACCTTAGGCAAGTTTTATTTAGCCTCTCTACCTTTCACTTCTTTCATCTGTCAGCTAGTGACAGTTAATCCAAGTACCACCGTGCCAGGCAACATCTGGGTTTTAAACCAAATCAGTGATCTTTCCCCTTCATTTTTATTTTAATTATTTATGGTACTGGAGATTGGACCCAGGGGCCAATAGTGCCAGGCACAGTGGTGCACACCTGGGAAGCTAAGACAGGAAGATCACAGCTTCAAGGCCAGTGTACAGTAATTTAGCAAGACCCTGATTCAAACAACAAAAAAAAAGCGGGGAGGGGCTCGATGGGAGAATGCCCCTGGGTTCAATTCCTAATACCACAAACAATAATAAAATAATAGTGACCGATATGTGCAAAGCACTGGAATAGTGGCAAACGCTGTTTGCAATTATTAGCTGCCACTATTATCGATCATTCCCAGTAACGTACTGGGCTACCTGCGTCCTTACATCCTGATGTACCTGGTGCCCAGCTCCTAGGCGATTTCGGTCACTGGGATGCTTACGACGCCAAACATGTACTCCACATGCTGGGGGCTGGAGAACAGAGGAATAAATCCCGAGTGCCTCACCACAGGCTTCCCTCTCTACCGGGGTCTTAAAGAAAACCACTGCAAGACCCTCCACCCCCGCACCACAACCTTCTTGTCTCCAAGACAACGCCCGGGTCGCCGCCAGCCACCGTAGGAGCCTTTCGCCCTACAGGCGTCCCTCGTACTTGGGTTTTCAGGGCCTAGACGATGACTTTAGCACCAGACACCTGCCCCTCGCTTCTGTCGCTGCGCACTGCGAAGTTACTTTCCGGCATCTTTCGCATAAAAGCTCAGGACACTCTCGCAGCTGACAAAATCACCCAGCAAAACAAACGCGGCTCGCGGGGCCGCCTCTGACTGACAGGAGGACAGCCAACCGCGTCAGGCAGCGGCAAGGAAGAGGCGGGGCTCGCGCCGGTCCGTTCCGGGCGAAGTGAGGATGCACGCAGCCCTGCCCCCGTCAGAAGCCGGCCTCGTCCCGGCGCCTCCATTCGCGGGCTCGCGGTGTCGGCGGGAGGCGTGACTAGACTAGAGGCAGGCTGCGGCCCGTAACAGGTAACAGGCCGCAGGTAAGAGGCAGCCCCTCGGACGCCCCTCGCCATCCTTCCGACCATCTTCGGCACCGCGAATGATGAACAGCGCATGCGCACAGGGCCCAAAGGCGGGCCGGGCGCCCCCAGCCCCGCCCGTCCCCGGAGCCGCTGGGGATCCCGGCCCGTTGCGCAAAGGCTGCTGGGACGCGGGTGCCCCCTGCCCATCTAATGATGAGCCAAGGTTCCCTGTGGGCGCTGTGGTCATGATCCTTTCTTAGTCTCATGGCTCTGCACTCCGTTAACCATAGTAATGCGTGTTACTTAAATCCGTAAACAGAGATGTTTTCTTTACCCTCGTTTTACAGGTAACACGGAGCTTCCAAGAAAGAGAGAGAAGTTGCTTGCCAGGAGCCCCTGGACCCAGACCATGCTTCAGACTATCTGTTCCCCTACACACCCTTTAGCCCTTTGTCCACAAGAGATCCAAGCACTGCTGCTAACCCACATTTCTCCACTTCGACTTCCAAAGTTGAGCCTCTCCCTGCAACGGATACCCTTTTTTTTGGCAAGTCGTACTGAGGATAGAACTCAGGGGCATTCTACCCCTTAGCTACACCCTCGACCCTATTTTATTTTTTATTTTGAATCAGGGTCTCACTGAATTGCGAGGGACCTCACTAAATTGCTAAGGCTGGCCTTGAACCTGTGATCCTCCTGTCTTAGCCTCCCGAGTACTGGGATTACAGGTGTGCACTACCACGACGGGGTTTTTTGTTTTTGAAACAGGATCTCACTAAGTTGCAGAAGGACTTGCTAAACTGCTAAGGTTAGCCTTGAATCTGTGGTCCTCCTGCCTCAGCCTCCTAAATACTTTGATGACAAGCGTGCACCACCACACCCAGCTATTGGTTACCCTCTTAATACATTTTCCAGTGGGAAAAATGCTTGCAGTGTGTGATATCTGAGGCTATGCCTCAGTCATCAGACCACCTCCACAGTAACAATAAACATAAAAATTAAAAATGAGTAGGTAAGCCAGGCATAGTGGCTCACACTTGTAATCCCAGTACTTGGGAGGCTGAGACTGGAGAATCCGGGTTTGCAGCCAGCCTCAGCTACTTAGTGAGGCCCTCCACAACTTAGTGAGACCCTGTTTCAAAATAAAGAATAAAAAATAGGACTGTGGGTGTATCTCAAAGGTATAATGCAAAAAAAAAAAAGTAGGTATCTGTTTTTAAAGTTTGGGCCACCAGTTAGACTATTCTCTTCCACTGTGGAGTGTTTGAAAAATATCCAGATTATTCTTGTTTTGGGGATGCTGGGGATTGAACCCAGGGCCTTGAACGTCCTAAACAAGTGCTCTACCGCTTAGCTACACTCCCAGTCCTAAATCAGTTTTAAAGAATTGACACTATTTGGGAGTGGTGGCACATACCTATAATCCCAATACTTGAGAGGCTGAGACAGGAATATCACAGATAACAAGCCATTCTCAGCAATTTAGCCAGACCTTGTTTCCAAATTTAAAAAAAGGGACTGGGGGTATAGCTCAGAGGCAGAATACCCCTGGGTTCAGTACCCACTACCAATAATAAATAATTTGAGCCAGGCATGATGTCTCATACCTGTAATCCCACTGCTTGGAAAACAGAGACAGGAAGATCGCAGGTTGAAGCTAGCCTCAGCAACTTAGTGAAGCTCTCAGTAACTTAGCAAGACCCCGTTTCAAAATAAAACATTTAAAAACGGGGCCAGTCATGGTAGTACACACCTGAAATCCCAACACTTGGGAGCCTGAGACAGGAGGCTCACAGGTTCAAGGACAGCCTCAGCAAGTAGTGAGACTCTCATCAACCTAGCTGGGTATTGTTTCAAAAAAATAAAGAGCCAGGCTTGGTGGCGCATGCTTGTAATCCCAATACTTGGGAGGGTGAGACAGGAGGATTGCAGGTTGGCGGCCAGCCTTAGCTACTTAGTGAGGCCTTCTGCAACTTAGTGAGACCCTGTTTCAAAATAAATAATAAAAATAGGGCTGGGGTGTAGCTTGGAGATAGAATACCCCTGAGTTCAATCCCCAGTACTGAAAAAATAAATAAGTAAATAAATAAAATAAAAATAGGACTAGGGGTGTAGCTCAGAGATAGTATGCCTCTAGGTTCAATCCTCAGTACCACACACAAAAAAAGAAGGGTATGAGGATGTTGCTCAGAGATAGAATGTTCCTGGGTTCTATCCCCAGCACCACACAATAAATAAATAAATAGATGATAGATAGATAGATAGATAGATAGATAGATAGATGTGTGGACCACTCAGAAGTTTAAAAAAATAATAAGTAAGCCAGACGTGGTGGTGCACGTTTGTAATCCCAGCATTTGGGAGGCTGAGACTGGAGGATCTGGGTTCGAGGCCAGCCTCTGCTACCTAGTAAGGCACTCCACAACTTAGTGAGACCCTGTTTCAAAATAAAAAAAAATAAAAAATAGGGCTGGGGGTGTAGCTCGGAGGTAGAATGCCCCTGAGTTCAATCCCCAGTACCACACACACACAAAAAAAAGTAAAAAAAAAAAAAAAGTAAATCTCTAATCATATCAAAGAGCAGAACTTTCCTATTTTTCAGGATTTGGAGTACTGATAAGCAAAAAAAAACCAGTGATAGGTAAAGGACAAAGAGCCAAGATGTGTGGGGGACAGGCCATGGGAAGTGAGATGAATGGGAAGGGTTGGAAGTGAAAGAATTTTTCTTTTTTTCCCTTTTCTTTCTTGTGCGTGTGTGTGTGTGTGTGTGTGTGTGTGTGTGTTACTGGGAATTGATTGAACCCAGGTGCATTCTACCTCCAAGCTACACCCTCAGCCCTATTTTTTTTGAAACAGTCTTGCTAGGTTGATAATAGTCTCACTACTTGCTGAGACTGTCCTTGAACCTGTGATCCTCCTGTCTCAGCTTCCCAAGTACTGGGATTACAGGTGTGTGCCACCATGCCAGGCTAGGACTTGTAAACCTAAGGATTTCAAACTCTAGTCTTACTCTTCCCAAAGACTTTCCCCTCTTTATTTCAACCCTTTTCTCCACCCCAAGCAGAGGAGAGTGAAATGGCAACCTCTCTGGATGGTGGGGCCCATCTAAAAGGGAGATTTCTTTGAAACCTCAGACTTCATCTAAAAGGTGAAGATTTTGCATTCTACTCCAGAATGGGTGTGTGTGTGTGTGTGTGTGTGTGTGTGTGTGTGTGTGTGTGTGCATGTATCATCAAGGTATGTTAAAGACAAGTGCATAGATCTTAAATGCCAGATGAATTTTGACAGTTACTGTCTCAGTCAACATCCTCACAGCTATAATCCAAAGGACCAACCACATAACCTAGAGGAAGGAAGATTTATTTTGTTGTTTTTGGAGATTCTGAGTTCAGTTCACCGGAGGCCAGGCTCAGGAGCTCGGGACATGGTGGCAGGAAGCAGAAAGAGGGAGAGCACAAGGCTCTGCGCTCACACCATGGAGCCTGGAAGCAGAGAACAGCAGGGGGAGGAAGAAGGATACATCATCCCCAAGGCCACACCCCTAGGGACCCTCCTTAGCAACCGAGCCCGCTTCCAGTATTGCTGCCTTGTTACCTTGTGGGTAGGGAGACATTCTAAAACCAAACTATTACAGTTATTCCAACTATGTAACTACCATCCAACCTAAAAATGACATTTTAAACTGCTTGCCTGTCAAATAGAATTGACATTCCAGAAAGATGCAAGACTCTGTGTGTGTGTGTGTGTGTGTGTGTGTGTGTGTGTGTGTGTGTATGTGTGTGTTTGTTTTGGTGCTGGAGATTGAACCCAGGGGCATTCTACCTTTGAGCTATACCCACAGCACTTTTTATTTTTCATTTTGAAATAGGATCTCTCTAAGTTGCTGAGGTTCTTGCTAAATTTCGAAACCTGGCCTCAAATCTGTGATTCTCTTGTCCCAGCCTCCCAAGTACTGGGATTACAGGCATGCACCACCACGCCTCGCCTGGCTCTTTGTGTGCTTTGAGTGGTCCTTGGCACAGTGCCTCCTGCATGTGTTTGCAGCATCATGTGGTATTGTTTACATCAGTACTTAGGGGACAGTCTCTGCCCTCATTGCATGAGAATCACTTGGAAAGAGTTTTTTAAATAGTTGCTTGACCCTAATCTAAATATTCTTAATCAACATCTTAGGACACGTTAGGTTCTTGTGTGTGTGTGTGTGTGTTTTAAGTTATTACCTGATTTTGATTTGCTGCCCCAAACCAAGAACCACCAGCTCTGTACCCATGCTGGAGGCATAAGTTAATAATTAAATGTATGATTGCCTATTACCAAAGTAATTCTGTTCATTTGGACTTACAAGCTGTATAGATGGTAGTCAGTTCATAGGACCTTGTATCTACTTTTTCATCAAAAGAATCCCTGACAGAACTACTCAGCATGAAGTACAGTGAAAACTGAACTCTGAACTGGAACAACCCCCTGGAATTCAGATTTAAGTGGTTTTGCAAAAGGATAAGTCCTCAACTGGCTAGATTCTGCTGTTTAGCAAAGAGAAAAGTCATTGGGATCATTCTTGCTTCACCCTTACCCCTTTCAGTTCAGGGTGCAGCGTTCCACTGTTCACTGGCTGCTGCTGATTCAGTGACTCCTTTTTAATCCACCTGTAATTAAAAGACCCCAAAGTATTAAGGACCCCGAGGTCCTTTGCATGGACTTTGTATGCAATGACCACATTTTTCATTGCTTTTGTTGGCAGTAGGCATAGAATTTTATTTGTTGGATATTTTATTTGTATTTGTTTATTTGTTGGTTTTTAAAATTTTACTTATTTTTGAAAGAAGGAATAAATCTAACTATTTAAAAAGAAAAGTCTGAGTTACTGATAACATGCTCTCCAAAGGGCATAGCCAGTTATCGGGGCCAATGTACTGATTATTCAGAGATTCTAGATTTGAGGTATGAAGAGGAGCTGTTTGACAACTCTCTTCCATATGGGTGAAGAGAATTTCCAGGCAACCAGGTATTTGTGGGTGTTTGCATGTTACTGGGGATTAAACCCAGGGGCATTCTACCTCCAAGCTATACACCTAATCCTTGTTTGTTTGTTTGTTTGTTTGTTTTGAAACAGGTTCTTGCTAGATTGCTGAGAGTCTCACTATTTTCCTGAGGCTGGCCTCGAACCCGCAATCTTCCTGGCTCAGCCTCCCAACTACTGGCATTACAGGAATGTGCCACCATGCCAAGCTCCTTGTGATTATTTTGAAGTATAACACTCGTGAACCTGTAAGGAAATATTCTCACAAACATTTTATCAAAATGTGACGTACACGTTTATCAAATTAAGAAATTAGTTTCTTAATTTATTTGCAATACATTATAAAATTATTGAAAATGAAATTGAAGTAAGAGACTGTTGAAACCAAATATATTAAAGACAAACAGAAAGCCAACAACAAGAACAAAGAAGGAAATCTATGTGGAACACTATTTTTAAAAGCATACTTTAAACTATACAGCAGGAAATGTGCTGCAGGAAATAGGTCAACAGAGACAGCTCAGGACATAAAATAATGCAATAAAATGGTTGTTTGACTAAAACAGGTTAAATTGATTTTGTTTTCTTCTCATTAAATTTATGGGTCATAAAATACCAAAGCTCAGAGATAGGCTTGAGGCAAAACCAGTGGAAAGCAACTTTATTATGGAGTCATCAGGGACAGCGTGACAATAACTCGATAATAAAAACTCCCAGTGCCTGTTATGGGTTGATGGGCACTGAGAGTTTCCCCAGGTACCCTCCAATCTAGAGGAAGGTTGGGTCCTGCCCATGATGTGCGCCGGGAAGCCCTTAACCTTTGCTCTGCTCAGACACATGAAAGGATTGTAGATTAAGGCACACACACCCAGCCCCTAGCTTAAGAAATACAATTTTACAAACATGACTCGCCTCCTGTGTGTGCATCACACATTGCAACTCCTTCCCCATCCAAAGATTTAACCACTATGTGGAATTCGTCCTTTATCATTCCCATTTTACCCCTCTTTTAGGTGATGGACATTGTCTTAATCTGTTTTCTGTTGTTGTAACTGAATACATGATACTGGGTAAGTTATAAAGGAAAGAATTTTATTTTGCCTCATGGGACCAGGGGTTGGAGAGTCCACGGGCCTGGTGCTGGCATCTACTCGGCTTCTGGTGACGGCTTTATGGCAGAAGGGCAAGCGGATGCATGAGGAAGAGAGAAAAGGAGGCCAGTGCCCTGCGATAACTAACCCCTTCCCTAGGGAAAAGCATTCATCTGTTCACGACGATGATGCTGCCCAGTAGGCCCCACCACCCAGCACCGCTACATTGAGGAATTAGGGTTCCAACACGTGCATTTGGGGGAAGACGCTCAAACCATAGCAGACATGTAGGTCCTTTTTAGCTCTGGTTTCCTGTCTCCTTCTCACCATTACGATGAAACTGTGCTATCTGCTTTCACTGCTTTGTGTGGCAGGAAGGTAGAGAGAAATCATGGATGTTAGAACAGTTGTATTGCATGTAAAATGCAGTGTGGCAGCTGGGTGTGGTGGCACATGCCTGTAATCCCAGTACTTAGAAGCCTGAAACAGGAGGATCACAGGTTCGAGGCCAGCCTCAGCAACCTAGCAAGACCCTGTTTCCAAACAAAAAGGGTTGGGAATGTATCTTGGAGGTGGAATGCCCTGGATTCAATCCCCAGTAAACACACACACACACACACACACACACACACACACACACACACACACACACACTGTGGCATGGGTAACAAACTTTGTGTCTATGGATTCATTAACTCAGCCAGACTTCCCAAAGCAGAATGCTGTGTGTCACCGTGTGGACGGCAGCTTCGCCGTTCACACCTAGTCACATCCTATGGGCTGTACAACTGTAAGAAATTGTAACACATTTAGAACTTGTAACTAGGGCAGATGCACTTGTTATGGGAGTATGGTGAATTAAAAAAAAAAAACTTTAATGAAACCCCAATCTTGGAAAATGCTTTATGGTTTTCTTTTTTCACTGTAAAAGATGTAGATGAAGTATTAGAAATGAAAAGAATAAGGAGAAGAATCCCCATCCATTAACTGCTTAAGAATTGCTCTAGCCAGGCATGGTGGTGCATGCTTGTAATCCCAGTGCTTGGGAGGCTGAAATAGGAGAATCGCAGGTTTGAAGCCAACCTCAGCAACTTAGGCCCTACATAACTTAGTGAAACCCTGTTTCCAAATTAAAAAAAGAAAAATAGGTCTTGGGATGTAACCGGGAGGTAGACAGCCCCTGGTTTCCACCCTCAGCACCACACACACACACACACACACACACACACACACACACACACACACACACAAAATTGCTATGCTATTAACTATTCTTAAGATCAAATACCCACTTGAGTTTGTGATACTCGATTGGTCCACAGGGTGGCAGTAGCAAACCTGTAGACAGTCTCTGCAGGGGTTCTTTCTGTCCAAAGTGACCGTTATCCAGATATCATATGCAAAAAAAAAAAAAAAAAAAGCCTTCTTATATAAAACTCAGGGCCTTGCACACGCTAGGCAAGCACTCTATCCGTGGGCTACATCCCCAGCTCAGGAAGAAGTTTTATTTGACTTAAGTTGTGAAGATAATTTCCCATTTGAGGAAAAGAAAGATAACATTTAGATTAACAAGTCAAGATGTGTGTGTGTGTGTGTGTGTGTGTGTGTGTGTGTTTGCTGGGGATTAAACCCTGGGGCATTCTACTGCCAAGCTACACCCCCAGCCCTTTCTCGATTTTTGTTTGTTTGTTTTTTAATTTTGAAACAGGGTCTGAGGCTGGCCACGAACCTGTGATCCTCCTGTCTCAGCCTCCCAAGTACTGGAATTATAGGCATGGGCTAACATGCTGGCTTGTCAAGACCTTCTGGTTGCTCATTTAGTTTAAGATGAATTATTATAGCTAATGGAGGAGAAATTGGCCTTCATCAAAGACATAGTGCAAAGTTGCCCCTGTACATCATTCTCCTTTTTTGCAGATAATCTCTGTAATTTTTTTTTTCTTGGTACTGGGGTTTGAACCCAAAGGATTCTACCTCCAAGATATATTCCCAGCCCTTTTTTATTTATTTTTTGTTTGTTTGTTTGTTTTGAAACAGGGTCTTGCTAGGTTGCTTAGGGTCTTGTTAAGTTACCGAGGCTGGTCTTGAACCTCCAATCCTCCTGTCTCAGCCTCCCAAGTACTGGGATTACAGGCATGCACCACCATGCCCAGCTTAATATCCTTAATTTAAAAAAAAGACTTGGTAATTTATTCATTGTCCCTTATGAGCTCAGCCTTGAGTTTTGACATCATCATCAGTGACTGCTTACAAGTACTTGCACTTGACCTTTCTAACTGATGTCAAAAGTCTTGGCGGTGGGTGGGTTTGAACAAAGCTATCCAAGCTAACGCCATTGTGGAGATTCTTGTTCCTGGGGTCAATCGTGGACCAGCTCGTGACCAGCACACTCAGATGGGAGAGCCAGAAAACAAGAGGCACTTATCAGGCTTTCTGGGAAATAGATGGCCTCTTATTTCTGCTTATGTAAATTAGGTGGAGATGAACACTAGATGAGGAAATCACAAAATAGATGAGAATAGTTTTCAAAGTATTTGGAATTTTATACTGCTTTCTTGGCATTCTCCCAGCTATCCATATAACATGTACTGTGTGGATTCCTCGTGCCTTAGCAGGCCGCTGGGGTTGGTTCCTCAGGATGTGACATCTCCTCTGCTTTTCCTTGTCTCCCTTCCCAGCCGTGGGACCAGCATTCTCCCCAAAAGTAAACAGTGACAGGATCTTTTATTTCAAAGAGTAATAGGTCTATATATAATTTAAATATATATATGCATATATATATGCCTCTGAAATTATCTTATTAATAATCCTTTCATTTTATTGAAAAAGACACTATTTGTAGCAGCCTAGCTAGGAAGGACACACAGCTAACTATCAAGATGAATCATTTAAAGCCAGGCGTGGTGGCTCACGCTTGTAATCCCAGCATTTGGGAGGCTGAGACCCGAGGATCCAGGTTCATGGCCAGCCTCAGCTACCTAGTGAGGCACTCTGCAACTTAGTGAGACCCTGTTTCAAAATAAAGAATAAAAAATAGGGCTGGGGGTATAGCTTGGAGATAGAATGCCCCTGAGTCCAATCCCCAGTAATACACACACACACACACACACACACACACACACACACACACACACACAAAGATGAATCATTTATCAAGCCAGGGGGAAAATCCCTTGTGTATAAAAATATCTTGTGATTGACACGTTACCAAATTTACACAAAATAGGTTTCTGTGTAATGTCTTCTTCTTCTTCCATTTTTCCCCCCTTTTGCAGTACTGGTCATGGAACCTAAGGGTGCTCTATCATTGACCTACATCTTTAGCCCTTTTTATTTTTTTTTATTTTGAAACAAGGTCTCCCCAAGTTGCCCAGAGCTTGTGATGTTCCTGCGTCTGCATCCATCCCGAGTTCCTGGGATTATAGGCATGAGCTGCCATGCCCAACGATTTCCATATAATTTCAACTTTGATTTCTTTTCTCCTGGATCAAAAGAAACTTCTTGGTCAGGACTGGTGTTGGGGAAACACTGTTGCTTATGAAATGAGTAGTTGAGCTGTAGAGCCTTTCAAAGCTCAGTCGCTTAACCCAGCATAGTGGAGCACACCTCTAACACCAGTACATGGGAGGCTGAGACAGAAGGATTGCAGGTTCAAGATAATTTAGCGAGACTCTCAGCAACCTGGCAAGACCCCATTTCAAAACAACAATCAAAATTTAAAAAGAGGAGGAGCTGGGGATGCAATCCTTCCCCACACACACAAAAAAAAAAAAAAAAAAAAAGGAAAAAGAAAAAGAAAAAACCAGTTACTTGCTTAAAGATGCCATGCCATCTCTCCACCTCAGTTACTTTCTGCCCACTGGAGTCTTCCCGTTGGCATACTACAAGGACTCTGGCCTTTACTCTGCAAGAAATGAGGAGTGGCCTGGAGATTTTGAGGGAGTGCCACGGCTGGCCCAGGCTTTCCGGGTCTCCCTGGCTGCTGTTTGAACAGGATGGAGGAGGCCGGGCAGCTCTGGGAGGCGTAGGAGGCGGGGGCGGCAGGACCGTTTCCTTTCCCTCGCTTCCATCTGGCATCGCTTTCTGCCCTGTTTCCACTCCCAACTGCTTTCCACTCTGCTTCCTTGGTCCAGCTGCTGTCCTTGCTGCTTCCTCAGGCCCTCTGCCGGGACTGTCCCCTTCAGATTCCTGCCTGGGTTGGGGCCTCATCCAGCAGGCATGCGGACCTCTGGCCACCACTTGCTTTAGGGGTCAGGTCCTAACCAGCTCTTAAGATGGGTCACTTGTTGGATTTTCAAAACCTCCTAACTCCAGAGCTCCTTGTTCCCAGGGAGTCCTGCCCCTCAGTCCACCTGTGTACACTGCGAGGCCCTTCTAGCCCTGCCACTTTATTATTATTATCAAAGTGTGTGTGTGTGTGTGTGTGTGTGTGTGTGTGTGTGTGTGTATGTGTGTGTGTGTGTGTGTTTACTGCAGTTTGGACCCAGGTGCATTCTATCTTCAAGCTATACCTTCATCCCTGTTTTTTTTTTTTTTTCGGTGCTGGGGATTGAACTCAGGGGCATTCTACCTCTGAGCTATACCCCCAGCCCTATTTTTTAATTCTTTATTTTGAAACTGAGTCTCACTAAGTTGCGGAGTGCCTCACTAGGTAGCTGAGGCTGGCCGCGAGCCCGGATCCTCCGGTCTCAGCCTCCCGAATGCTGGGATTACAAGCGTGCGCCACCATGCCCGGCTCCTGTTTTTTTCTTTCTTTCTTTCTTTTTTTTGAAACAGGGTCTCACTAGGTTGCTGAGAGTTTCACTACGCTGCTGAGGCTGTCCTTGAACCTGTGCTCCTCCTGTCTCAGCCTCCCAAGTCCTGGGATTACAGGCATGCACTAACACATCTGGCCATTCCTGTCACTTTAAAACTGAGCACCCCCTTCCACTGCCTGCTGAGCCCTTCAAAGTCCTTGCCTTGGCCCTGTTTGGTTTTCCTGAGACAGTGCAGCGATGCCAAATAAAGAGGCAGAGCCAGCACTTGCAGCTTCAGTGAAAATGTTCAGTGAAAATGTCCCACTGTTTGGGAAGGGCAAATGGTTGTACCTATTTTTATTGTAATTACTCATTCTCTCCTACCCCATTTAGCTTGCCAGCATTCCAGCATGAATACCTGGCTAAATCTGCATAACCTCTTATTATCTACCTACCTTTGTTCCTGAACAAATGATTGCCACTTACCGCTCTCTTATTAGGCTTCTCTGTAAATAATATAAATTTTATTTGCTCAAAATAGGAAAAAATGTGATATCCTGCTGGCTCTTCATTTTCCTTGTTTTGCTAGATGACAAGCTTCTTAGGCTAAATGTTCTCTGTCCCTCAATCAGTGGTCCAGAGCTCTCACTTGAGAAAGGAGGACAACTGTGATTGCCACGCCGCGCCCCAGGGACTCCTGACGTGCCGCCCTCCACTCCTGTCCCAGCCTCAGTTCCTGTACCTCTTAGTGGAGCCACTGCCCTCCACTGTAGAAATATTGTCAAGCCTGGTTCAGTGGCCCAGGCCTGTAATCTCAGTACTTGGGAGACTGAGACAGGAGGATCACAGGTTGGAGGTCAGCCTCAACAATTTAGTGAAGTCCTGTTTCAACATAAAAAATAAAAAAGACTGGGGGTGTAGAGGTAGAGTATCCTTGGGTTCAACCTCTAGGACTACAAAAAGAAAAAAAGAAACCAGAATGGAATGGAAAGTGAATTTTTGAGACATTTTAAATCATTCCTTGCTTGACTTTAGAGACAAAATTCAGATAAGAGAGTTTATCAATTATACTTTTGTTTCTGCTCAAAAACTCATGACTGCTCCCTCAAAGGCTCATTGTTGTTGTGGCTAAACATTGCCGACAGTGTCCCAGATGAATGGCAACAGATCCTGGGGTTTGGATGGTACATTTATTCCCTGGGGAACGAAGTAACAGCTTGAGAGGGAGCAGGGCTGGGAGGGACAAGCTTCTCATTCTGAGAAGGATTTGAGTTTGCAAGGATTTGGAATGAGTGTTCTTAACTTATTCTATTTCTGGAAATAATTATGGTTTGTTTCTGGAACTTACGGCAAAAAAAAAAAATAAAAAGAAACTTGTGGCCTGGGGAGTTTGTTTTGAAATGCAAACACATACTCTGGCCTACATTATGTGACACTACAATACATCAATAAAAGTAAAAAAAAAAAAAGAAAGAAAAAAAGAAATGCAGACACAGGAGTTAGGAGCTGAGACTTGACAGAGTATCGTTTTCTTTTTTTTAAAGGGCAGCAATATGATTCCTCGATTTGATGCTATCTTGACATTTAATCTGTATTCCTGGGCAGTTGGTCAGCCCCCGGGCGTCTCCACAGGGCAGGTGGCCCGGCCTGGGCACACCACCTGGCCAGCCTGCGTGCCAGGGCCGGGGCTTGGCTGGAGACCAGGCCGCTTCAAGACAGAACTGGACTATTCGCTCTGAGGTACTTAGTAACGCGCATCGATGGGAAGAGACATTCCTCTTGTGGGAGGAGGGGGAGACACACAGAAGTGTCATTCATGTCTCGTGTCTTATAGCAGGAACTGCAAAGCCAAGTTTACTTTCCAATTTATTTTCTGGAAAATTCCATTTAACACTGCAAAAAGAAAAAGATTTCATTTCTAAACAAATATGCTTTTGAGCAAGAGATTTGGAGTCACAGAGACAAAAGTTGAAAAAGGGATTGATGGGCAATGGCAGTCCTCAAGGAGGACACTGTCGTGCTTTGGCTGGGAAACTCCTGCCTTCTGTAACAGAGAGTCAGTGTGGCATTGGAGTAGAAGTCAGCAGTTTCTTGGTCTCAAATAAAGAATGTTGTGCTGATTAAAGGGCGAGCTACCCATAGTATTCATTACTAACCAAAGAAAGGCAGGGGAGATTTTAATCCACCAAGTTTTCATGGCTAAGAAACCTGAGCTGTATTATTTGGATTTTTTTTGGGGGGGGGGTATTGGTGATTGAAACCAGGAAGTTCTACCTCTAAGCTACAACCCCAGCTTTTTTATTTTGAAACAGGGTCTCACTAAACTGATTAGGGTTTCACTAAGTTGCTAAGGCTGGCCTTGAACCTGTGATCCTCCTGTCTCAGCCTCCCAAGTACTGGGATTATAGGCATATGCCACCATGTCCAGCATTAGAATGATCTTGACCGTCACAGTTGGTATAGAGGGCCCACCTGAAGTGTGTGTGTGGAGAGAGGGCAAGGGACAAAGTGTGAAATATATCACAGAACTATTTCCCATAATCAGAATAATGGTTATTGCTTAAAACTTAAGTGCATGGCTAGAAAAGCGACCAATCAGTCTTACTGAACACTACGTAAGAAGATCATGGCAAACACTGAGTCTATTTTGGAAATGTTCTAAAACCAGACTATTAACACAGTGAACCATTTTACACGTAGCTTGCTACGTGTTTGGAAAGAAGCATGTTTGTCAGGAACATAAAATAAACTTTGAGCTGCAGTATCACTGGGGGTGAGTTTAATTGCTGGGATTAATAAATCACAGCTGCAAAAGTTAAATTCTTGGCAGCTTTCTTGGTTCAGCTGTTTTTCCCTTGCCCCATTACATTCCAGATTTACGGTCTGCATTATGTCTGAAGCTGGCAGTCAGCTTGCTCTTTTCCTCCTTGGCTGCCCTGGGAGTGGTTGCCCTGGGAGTCCGAACCCAGGATCACTGCATGGCTGACCATCACGAGGCTGAGTATTGCATGGCTGCCGTGTATGAGTACTACCCAGTCTTGAGTCCCAACCCTCTAGCTCTTACTAGATGTAAGCAGGCCTTGGAGCTAATGAACCAGAACCTGGACATCTATGAACAACGGCAAGTGATGACTGCAGCCCAGAAGGCAAGAAACGCTCCTCCACCATGACCAAGCTCACCTCGCAGAACGGAGCAATTGCTCTTTGCTCTTGAGCACTGGTTGGGTAACCCAGGCTCCTACAGCCACGCTGGAAAACCAGTCAAGCTAGTAAACCTGGGTTGGCTTAGTTGATTAGATAGAGTCTTGCTGCTCAGAGAGTGGCCTGTGGACCAGCAGCATCAGCAGTGTTGGGAGCGGTGAAGCTGCTGCGCCTAAAAGATGGCGACTGCAGTAAAGTACCTCAGTGCAGTAAACTACTCCTAATAAGGCGTTGTGGTAAAACAGCAATGTGCAGGCTAGCTTTCCTGACCAATTGGAGCTCAGATACGAGTCAAGTCCTGATTGGCCAGAAGCAGACATATAAGCCTCTGTTGTTCTGGGTTTGGCGGCCATTACCCGCATGAAGATAAGCAATCCTGAGTAAAGCTTCTCGCAGAAGGAACCTGGTTGTCGTGTGTTTTTCTCCGCTGGACGGATACAAGCGCGCGACATATGGTGGCCCGGACGGGGATCTTCTCCTCCCGTACGAGGTTCCAGAACTGCATGAAGTCAGGGCGATCGATCGGTAAGAGCCGGTAAGTAGGGGC